>JBBYHO010362062.1:0-26579 GCA_038382025.1 Adansonia gregorii
ACTTTTACTTTATTTAATAATTTAAAGTTCATTTTCTTTTTGTTTTAATTTTCTCAAAAATATCCAATTATGCGTGGTGAGTGAATTTGAATAGCGATTTTCCATGACCAATGGTTTACTTGTATTTTTCGGTGGGGCAGACCCAAACTAACAACTTACCCGCAATAATCCCACCCGAAGAGCTCTACTGCCTAACTCTGGTCTAGAAATCTAGCTTAGTACTTAAATTTCTTTCGTTTCCTTCTCTCTCTTAAACAAATGTAAAGAGCCCACAATTAATACTAATAGAGCGCCCTTTAGTTATGATTTTTCTTTTTGGCTCTTTCTAGCTTTTTCCTCGAGTTTTGATTTGAGCTTCTTTTTTTTTCCCAAAGTTTTAGGGTTTTTAACCTGACCTAACCCACCCAGCCCAACCACCATTAAAATCCACCCAGCCAGCTTTGCCTTTTCCCTACATAAATGTCGTGCAAATGTGGAAGTCGTTCGACCTTTCGCGACGACGTCACCGGGAACCTCGTCTGCTCCAAATGCTACACCCTCCTCGATTTCGACAACTTTGATGCCCAAATCGGCGGCATCAGCGGTCCCACAGGCACCAACATCCAAATTGGCTATGCGGGTACCGGTTCTCTCTACACTTCCAAGGACAGGAAAATATTCCAAGCCAAATCCTTAATCCACGAATACACCTTGAGTCTTAATATATCTTATTCTGAATCCGACATTACTTCTATGATCAATGAGATTACTGAAGGTCAATTCGGTCAAGGCGATTGGTTTAATGTTCTAATCGGTGCTTGTTCTTATGTTGTTATGAGGAGAGATAAGAGGTTTTTGCCCGCCGCCGAGGTCGCCGAGGTTGTTGGTTGTGATATTTATGAATTAGGTAGGATGATTGCTCGTGTTGTTAAGTTTTTGAATTTGAGTTTGCCTGAGATTAGTATCGCGGGTTTGTTTGAAAGAGAGTTGAATAATTTGATGGGGTTGGATAATGTGGATGAGGAGAAGAAAGATAGGATGAGGAGACAAGGGATTTTTTTGGCCAATTGTGCCGTCAAGTGGTTTTTGACCACGGGGAGGAGGCCATTGCCCGTGGTGGTAGCGGTGATGGCGTTTGTGGCAGAGTTGAACGAAGTGGAGGGTTTGAAGATTGAGGATGTAGCGAAGAATGTTCATGCTGTGGTGTCTACTTGTAAGTTGAGGTATAAGGAGCTCTTGAGGGCACTTGTCGAGGTTGCACAAGTGTTGCCATGGGGGAAAGATGTGACTGTTAAAAATGTGATCAAGTATGCACCATTTATTATTCGATATATGGAGATGAAGTCCATGGAAGTGCCTGGAGCAGGTGAGAGGGGTGTGACTCTTGATTTGGATGATGTCGTTAGTGAGTGTTTGGAGAAAGTTGCAGCCTATGGGAATGAAGAGAATTTTTTTGAAGGTGATTTGCAATATTTCGAGGGAGGAGGGGATAGAAGTGATTTTCCTAGGCTATCTAATGGTAATGGTATAGATAACCTTAAGCTTTCACATGAATCCTTGTCCTTGATTTATACAACATTTTTGAATGAGGTTGATGCTGATAGATTGAAAGGAAAAATTGGAAAGATTCATAGGAGAAAAGGTAGGGGGCTTCAGCTTCACGCATGTCAGGATTGGTGGAGTGGGAAATCAGAATTAAGTAAAAAGCTTGTTCTGAAGCAAATTTTGGAGAAAGAAGTAGGTTTGGATGCGATGCCACCATCTTTTATTGCCAATTGCAAGGCAAAAGAGAGGAGAAGGCGAAAGATAAATGCTGCTAAGGTGCGAATCAAGAAGATCATGGATCCATCCAATACTGGTTCAGATGGTGATGGCAATTTTAACTCTTTGGAAGTTGATTGTGCTGGGAAGAAGAGAAAGAGGAGAAAAACCAGTGAAATTGACTGGGAAGATTTTGTTATTGAAACCCTCCTCCTGCATCAGGTTAATGAAGACGATATTGACAAAGGGCATTATCGAGCTTTGCTAGATTTGCACGTCTTCTAACTCTGGGATGGTATGAGAGCTTTCTTTGCAGAAGGCATGTTTGTGAGAATCTTGCATCCTTGACTCACTGAATTTTGTGCAGATTTTTGTGTTTATGCCTTTTACAGCAAGAGGAAACTTTTTGGATGGAGTACTATTAATGAATAAAAATAGAAAGGAAATTTTGGAGCGGGTCTTATATTTAAATTCTTACACTAAGAAGAAAATTCAATCACTTATTTTCATTTTTATCATTCGTTTATAACTTGTTTATAGATTGAATATCAAATATTGGTATTTATATTTTTTTTCTTTTCAATATGTTTTCTCCTTAAACTTGTGCATCCCTTTTCTTTTGATTACATTTACATCCCATCCCGTTAAAACTACAATGTTTATGCACTGTTCTGCAGGCAGAAGGATGTTCTTGAACAAATTTGATGCTAGTTGGTAAATAGGAGTTTGCTTATCCCGTTTTAGGTGCTAATAAGCTTAGAAAAAAGGACTTCTGTTTCAACCAGGAATCTGAAACTGTTGGTTTTGTACTGATATGGTTGCACCTATTTTGTCTCAAAATTCTAGGGGGAACTATTTGTGATCAAGAAAATGTTTCATATATCCTATCTAATCCCATTTATTCTCATCATATGCTGATGAACCAAATGACATAAGGGGCATTTGAAAACCGTTTTCCTCCCTTTCCCTTTCTCTTGTCATGGAGCGGAATAATGACCACTCAATTTGTGCACCTATGTCATGTTCGTTTATCTTTTCATGTAGGTTCATTTATCTTTTTATTTGTTAAAATGTTTTATAAATTTTAACATATTAATAATTTATTTTATATACAATTTGATACATTCATGTATCTATATTTGTATCCATGATTTTTTCATGCCATGTTTTAATTATTTGTCTTGTGCTTGTGTCGTGAAATCGTATGTTGTCTAATATTACCAGATTTAGTGATTAAGTTCTGATAGCTAAGTGATAACCAACAGAAACTTCATACCCTCCAACTAGACATTTGCAAATATTATGAATTGTAATTCACCGTTGTTAATCAAATCAAAACTAAACCTATCAAACCACAAAATCTTCAAGACATAGAAAGACAAGAAAAGTAAACATAAAGTGTTCAAAATTGAATCTGTACTCCCAATCTAACAGAATGAGTAATAAACCTAAGAGGCTTTTAACCTACCATCATCAATTATGAAAGACTACTACATAAACAAGTTGGGTCTGGATGCCTTGTATGTTGTCTTAAGCTTCCTTGTCGGTGGCCTAACCTTCTTGAATACCAGTGGAAATTTGATTTTGGAGTTGTGAAACTGCTTGGTGCTATCCCTCTTGCAAAGTTTTGCTGGGATGGTAGCTGTCTTGATGATTTGAATACACGGAAACCTCACCCTGTGACGAGATGCCATCTCATTGTACATCTGTTCTACGGCACCATTGAGAGTTGTGTCTCGGTATTCCTTGTACATATTGTGATAACCAGTTCGACTTTGGTATCGGAGCCAAATGCCATAATTCTTGATCTTGGTAGGGTTTTTCTCAAAAATCTGCAATAACAAACATATATCATGAGAAAATATCAATTTCTGTTCATCACTAGATGTGATTACATTTTTAACACTCAAGCATTGGCCTCAGTGCTCAAAGAGCTAGGTTAGAATCCCTCCTTCCTCCAAATAAAAAACAAATGTAATTAGAACTAAAGCAAAAAACCAACCAAAGTATAATCCTATTGCGCCAAGAGGGGGAAAAAAAAGAAAACTAACTTATGATCCCCAATCAAGTTAATGCCTGGTAACAAACTATATAGAGAAGCCATCTTTATAACACTGGAACATAACTGAGCCGCCGAAAGCACAAATGCATTGGACGTTTGTAACCAGCTTGATGGTAAATCAGGTTATAAAACATATTTTCTACCTTATACTCCATTGTCTACATGGGTAAATATTGTAAGTTGTCTCCTCTACTTAGCTCTCCCTTCCTCCAACCTGCCCAAAGTCGCAAACAGAAACGAGCTTCAGAAATGTACTTTTTTCTCAAAATCTAACAAAAAGATCTACTTTCATTGGCACTTATACTTGATTCTGGCCCATCAAACGACCCAAGAGACAAGCTCGGATGAATAACCAACTACCACCAACATTTAGATCCGACGCTAATCATTTAGTAGAATACTTATTCTAAATCTAACAAATTGATTGGTCCAGGCATTTTTTTAGATAAAGGTGATTTCAAGTTCAAGCCTAAGCAGAACATGGCGGATTTCTTTAGAAGACTATTTCTTGTTAAACATTTCACTAAATAAAGCAAACCACTTGACTCAAGCAGCTCAAAACTTCTAACTACATCAACATGGAAATGGAAATACCATTCACTTGTAGGAAAAGAGACTTAGCCAAAGTAAACCCAAGGATAAAATATGGGCCTTCTTTGACCAGCAGTGATAACTAAGTTATCCGAACTCGGAATGAGTGCCAGATATAGATGTGTCTAATACAGGTATGCTCAAATTTTTCTAAATTTTATTTTTTCCATATATTTGGAGGATCATACCCTCATACCTATGTTCAAATAGGTATCGGACATAAGTACTTTAGGGAAAATGAAGGTTTCAGGTAACATAGGTGATAACCCAACATCCAATATATGGCAAACAAAACAACCGATTTAAAAGAAAAGTGTATAAAGGACTTTCTTTTTCCAAAATGAATAATGAATACAAGAAGTTAAGATTTTTAAGAAGTTTTTCATCTTAAAATATAAGCATAAGATAACCTCCAAGTTACAGTACTGCGATTGAAAACATTTTTTTCTTCTCATCTCTTAAAGACCAAACAGTATGTCACCCCTAACTCGACAGCTCCCAATTATAAATGAACAAATACAAGTCAAGCGTTTAAGAGTAATCTTCCATAGTTTATCCACAATTCCAGACTACTAAATGGTCGAAAATGTTATTGAACAAAATACATAAGACAAATTAAGGTAGCCGATATGATGAAACGCATTGCCCATCAGCATAAGCAATGGGGTTCAAACTTTTCAAAAGAGATGTGAAGGACAAGTAATGGTCAATACCTCATTAATGGCCAAAACTTGTCCATTGCTTTTCTTCACCTTCTTCAGCTTCCTCAAAAAATACCTAAAAAATAATAACAAAAATAACCAAAAAGAAAGAACAAATATGATCATCAGAATTTAATTTTACAGACCAAAACCTGGATTTAGTACGAACTTCGTTGGTGGCCCAAAGCTTCATTCGGTAAATCTTGGGATGCTCATCTGCTTCTGTTGGGAGACCTCGCCCCACTACCTGATACTGATGGAAGTGTTTTTTTTTTTTTTTTGTTTAAGAAAGATCAAACTCAAAATCCCATTACAATTTTATCAACAAAAATTAAAAAGGATATGGGAATTGATTGTTAAACTTACCCTGAAAGCAACCATTTTGAAATAAAGAAGAAAAGAAGAGAAGCTGCCTCCTCCTGCTTTGGTTCCCTCCTTTGCTTCTCAATGGCAGCGGTAAGACTAAAAACCCTACAAATGCAAAACATACTCTTTTCCCGTTAACTTTTTGTGGGCTTACATTACACGGGCCTCAAGATTTCAGCTCTACCCAAACTCCCACGCCCTTTACGTTACGGGTGCCGTGGTTTTTTTTTTTAAGTAATATAAATATAATATAAATGATTAAATAGATCAATATTTTAAATGTAAATATCAATACATATATTAAATATATTTCTAGTCAATTATTTTTGTATTTATGAAATGCATCATTTCGTATATATTTTTTATGATAAATGTTGCTAGTAAAATCACTTATAAACATGAATTCTTTAATATTGTAGTAAATCTCACCTAATTTCAAATTATAATTTATTAGTTAGACTACAATAATTATGAGTGATATGTTTTTCAATCTCTCAAACTTGATTTGACATTATAATTGGTTGAATTACAATTGATAATTAATAATTGAAAATACTCAAAAATGACCTTACTAATTTTTTTATCGAGAATATATACATCATTACCAAAATGTTATCATTATATACAACTTGAATAAATTGTAATATCAAAATCCAATAAAATAAAAAAGTATATATTTTTAAAAACTTTTAAATATTATTTTATTCGTTTAAAACTTGTTAACCGAAACTTATATTTTCTTAATTTAATAATTAAAAATGTATAAACTTAAATTCAATCCTAAACAATTTTTTTCCCTATCCTCAATTATCAACATGTAATGGCCCAAAAAAATCTTCTGCATTTATATGCAACGGGCCAACCTTTAGACGTTAATGACTGGTTAAGCTCAAAAAGGTTCCTCTATTTTACTGTGTTATGACTGTTATTTTAAGAGCATTTCACTTATGTTTCTCTTTTATAATAATGTAGGATTATTCTATTACATTTAAGAATTACATAAGAATTTATTATTTATAAATGTAAGTTCTCTATAATATTTTGATGGATCAGGTATAAATCTAAATATTAATTGATAATCGTAATATAATTATTATAAGTGATATGCTCTCTTTTATCTCTTGTCAAGTAAGTTCTTCAATTGAGATTAGTAAAGGTTAAATCATGACGTTGACTCTACATTGAATCTCTAGCAATATTAGATGCCACATGATTACAGGAAATGAAAAAATAATGATAATTTAGGTTATAAGTGTTTATGGGTCAATTCATAATTTTAATTTTTTTTCAATTCTTATATCGAGCCCTATTTAAGTCAACACATAGTTTGATTAAGTGACACCAACTCAATCGATAAATTTAAAATATATATATCAATAATATGAAATAATAATATAGGATATTAATGTCTTTTAAATTTTTTTATATAATATTTTTAAAAAATTAGCAATCTCTTAAAAAAAATCCATTTTTTAAACTACCCATTTCTTTTGAAATATTACTTTTTTTCTAAATAAATATTTTTAAATCATTATTTACTTTTTTCCTAAGTAAAAAATTGTTTAGATTAATATTGGTATTCTCATAAACATAGTGGCTGTATCAATTTTGGAACTGTAATTATAGTCACTAACTGTGTTTGGTGTCACCAATAAATTACTATCAAATCAATTGATAAAAATACAACAAAACTAAATAAAAATATTAAATTCAAAAAATCAAATAAGGATAACTATATCTTTTAATATTTTATATAATACATCTTATTAAAAAAATTATTCATTTATTTCTGAAAAATTATCAACTTTTTACAAGGATTACCCACTTAGAAAGCTATCCATTTTTTAAAAAGCCATCCACTTAAAAAAAGTTACGCCATTTTTAATATTTAATTTTTAAATACAATTTATGTTTTTCAAATATATTTTCAGTGCGTAAAATTATAGGAAAAAATAAATACTATGCGGAAGTTGTAACTTGGAAGTGGTTGTATTACAGGAGTAAGTATGTTTGAAGCTTCCCATGATCATTCGGAGGGTTGTTCAACTGGTTAATTCGGTTAATTGATTGATTGAAATGTTATTAATTAAATTAATTGATTTTTTATTTTTTTAAATTTTAATCGAATCAAATTATAGGAGAAATATATTAATTAAACTGGAATTATTTTCAGTTAATTCAGTCGGTTAATCAAATTAACTGAATTTTAATTATTTATATTTTAAAATTTTAATTTTTTATAATTCAAATATGTATAATCATCCAACAAATATTCAAATGTTAAATATAAATACGTCTAAAATAAGTATAAAATTTTCAGCAATATAATACTTGAAACATCTAATAAAGACTAAAAATATCATATTTTGTATATATTTTGAGTCATTTTGTTAATTTAATTAATTTCACTTAACAAAATCTAATTAACCATTAACCGAATTTTTTTAAATTCTTTAACCTATAATCAAATTAAAATTTTATTGATTAATCAATTAATTGAATCAAATTTTATTTTGCTTAATTAATTCAATTAAAGCTAAATAATGAATATCTCTAATCATACCAAATAAGATTCATTCGTTCAAAAAATTGGAGGAACAAGAGGCAGTCCAAATCTTGCAGTGGACGAAAAACCCATGCAACCATTAGCCCATTAGCCGATAGCCATTACCGTCACCAAAGCTTTGGCCTCTGAGTTCGAAATTGAATATAGATATATAATTGAAGATAATAAAATAAAATAAAATTGTAATTGTTTAAACACATCCTTGGGTTTGAGAGAGGTTAACCGCTCACCACAAATACGGTATCGGGGAATTGCCTAATCCTGCCCAATGCCATTCGCTACACGGCAAGGCAAGATAACGATGGATTTTTTTTTTTTAATTTCGGAAATTATAAAAAATAATTTAACATAAAATTTATTAAATATAAAAATAATAAAAAAAACAATAAATTATTTAAAATAAATTAAAACAATAAATTTAATGTACATATTATATTTGTATATAAATATGTATATTTACATTTGAAATTTTAATATATTTAATAAACTATATTTTGTTTACATTTAGAAGATTGATGTCAATAAAACATTGGTACATAAATAAATTACAAAGACGTAAGTAAATGCGATGACGATCGCAAGCAAACGCTGGCCATCAACGTCGTTTTTCAAGCTGCCAGTGTTTCCATTCTCAAAATTGACCTTTGTTTTTTTCTAGGTATATACAAAAAAACTGAGTTCTTAGTGATTGACACTAAACGTAGAAATGAAAGTAGCGGCGCCAAATTTTAACCAAATATTGCTTATTTCTTTTTTAATGGTTAAATATTTTTTAAAAAATAAAATAAAATAAAATATATTTAAATCATATAATAAATGTGTTGATGTCTTTTTCGCGGATATCAAAAGCTGGGCAGGACCCTACAATACAGAGGAAGTCAGGAAAACGTCGGAGTTGATACTCCGAGGGCTTCTCCATTGTTAAGTTAGTGTACGAATGTTTGGAGATATAGCAATAGAGATTTAAAAAAATAGGGAGAGAGTCCTTTACCTTTGGGTTTGCTTAACCTTTTATAGGTGTTGTCTAGAGACATAGTGTCAGGTGATTTGATGGTGATGTAACCAACGTCGAGCTAGGTGTTAGGCTATGGTGCCTAGTGGTTGGCTTAGTCAGTCGGCCACCATTCAGTAGATGTCAACTCCGCATTTAAGTCATTGTTGGAGAGGTCGCATCGCTGTCAGGTGTGGTTGGGCGATCGATTTTATATTATTGTATGACGATCGCCCGTACGAAGAAATAGTGGATCGAGGATGGTTTGACGATCGTCTTACGTGGAGGTATAACAATTATCCCCCTGACGGTCCAAAAGGGCGATCATAAAGTGACTCGACATTTTGGACATGTGTAAGGGGGAGTTGGCGCGTGGCATTTTGGGGCTTAACATACGGGAGATGAGAAGGTATAACTGTCAGTATTAATGGTGGCAGTAATGGCAGGGTAACAGAGGGGCATGGGAAAGGGGGAAGGAATGAGATGGAAACACGTGTCCTAACAGGAGATTTGTAAAGGCACATTTTCGGGGATACAAAATGGTGATGGGGGCACGTGCCAGTGGGGGCAAAGTGCTAGGGTGGTGCAGTTATGTCGCTGAATGGGGTGGCGACATGTGGTGATGGGGGGAATGGAAAGAGTTTAGGTCGTGTGGGTATATAATGGGGTGTAGGGCTGAGGAGTTTCTCCATGTTTTTAAAAAAGAGAGAGAGAGAGAGCAGAGTAGAGGTTAGACAGCTTGTTTGAGGAGAAAGGGTGAGTTTTTGATAGTTGAGATATTGTTGTTAAGGGGTTAATCATAGTGTCTTAGCGTTTTAATAGTTTT
The DNA here is from genome assembly GCA_038382025.1 of Adansonia gregorii. Lineage (NCBI taxonomy): Eukaryota > Viridiplantae > Streptophyta > Magnoliopsida > Malvales > Malvaceae > Adansonia > Adansonia gregorii. Next base: position 9,844 of record JBBYHO010362062.1, read on the forward strand.
GTGTGTTGTTTGGCAGCGATCGTGCTTGTGGAGTTGCGAGTAGGAGCACGGCAGCGATCGTGCTTGTGGAGTTGCGAGTAGGAGCACTACGAAGAGTGAGGGCTTTGTTTGGTAAGTTCTGGTGAGTTCCTGTGGCCCTTTTTTTTGTACTTTTGGGTCTGTGGGGTTTCAGTACATGGTACGGGGGCAGACTGTTGGTGAAGTTGGTGGCCAGAAAGAGTAGATTGGAGGAAGTAAGTAACAATGTATGGGCGATAGTTGGGCATCTGACCTAGGGGAAGATGTCTGGTCGCGTAGTGTTGGAGGAGGAGGGGGAAGAGATAAGAGAAGTGGTCACCAAACAGAGTAGCAATCAAGATGATAAAGGGTGGAGTAGAGGTAAGGCTGAGGAGGCGATTGCCAGGGAAGTGGTTGAGGAGGTGATTGTCAATATGGACACTGAAACTGTAGACATACATGTCAGGACGGTGAACATGCAGGTCATCTGGCAATGGATGTATGATAGGGGGTGGATCTGAAGAGGTATCAGATTACGGAGGTGGGGCCGCTACAGCGAGCAACATTTGTTGAAAGGAATAGTGTGACTTTTTATCTGCATATTTTCAAGGCTGGCTTCCACCTGCCTTTGAAGCCCTTCTTCTGCGAGCTGTTAGAGACATACAATTTGTCACCCAAGCAGTTGAAATCGAATAGTTGGGCGATTCTCCTAACTTACTTCCTGATGTGTAAGGAGAAAGGGTGGCGACCATCTGTTGGGGTGGTGAAAGAGTTGTATTTTTTTTGAAACTGGAAGAGCCCTATTTTTATTATTTGCAGTCAAGGGAGGGGGTAGGATAGTCGTGGACTTGTCATCGAATACGCATATGCGACAGGACCAATTATTTATGGTGACGAGGAAGAAGGGTATGGAATAGGGTTTTCTAGTGCGGTGGGGTAAGAGCTCGAGGGCTAGTAACGAGAAGACTGGCCTTAAGGCTACGAAGAAGGACCGGGTTATGTTCTTTAGAGGTGGATGTGTGAGTAGCAGGATATACTTGATGTTCTGCAACATCCAAAGAGAGTGTTTGGGGCAAGATTTGAAGGACGTGCCAGAAGGGCTCGTACATCCCGCGGGGCAACGAAGGCGACAGTGTTTGTTACGATATCAGAGAGGTATGGTGTAAATATGAGTTTATTTAAGTGTGAGATTGGCGTGTGTGTTTGTTGAACAGAGGTGCTGATATATGATGTTGTATTTCTAGGGGAGCATGTAGCAGAGGAGGAAATAGAAGATGCAGAAGAAGGGGAAGGGGTTGGGAGTTAGTGGTTTATACTGTGAAAGGGAGTTTGAGGGTGAGTGATGATAAGCAGGCAGGTAGTGTAGATGATGGCGATCGTCAATCGAATCAGGGAATGGAAGAAGGTATTTGTTATAGTCACTTGCAAGTATGAAAAAATGTATGATAGTACTGACCTGAACGTTTTATCTATTGTGCAGGAATTGACCCGATTTAAGCAGCATTGACAGAGCGAGCGACTAAGCATGCTACTGCAAAAAGGGCAATGCTCGCCAAAGACTGGGAAAGAGAAATGTGGGGGAGCGAGTTAAAGTTAAAGCTAGTGTTACTACTGGTGTGGCGTCCATTGGTCACCATGAGGCTACTGTGCAAATATCTTCTACAGCAGTCGCTACTATACCTGTATCTCAGCTTGGTGTAGAGACGGTCGGGTTGAGTGGTGAGCCAGTACCTGGGGTAGCTTCACAGCTAAGCACCATGTCTGAGAGGCCACAGGTGAGTCGTGGGAGGCCGAGTTCGAGTAGGCTTGGCATTATTCACATTAAGGGTTCGTCAAACTTTGAGGCGGCCTTAAGGTAGACGATAAAGGGGGTGGCGACCACGGATCGTGAGGTGCTATCAAGGAAGAGTCCAGCTCAAAATCTGAATACCGCTATGATAGGGCTGGTAGAGGCACTTCATTGCTAGACAGTGTATATTTGCCAGATGGTAAACTAGCGGGAGAAGTTCAACCTTCAAGTGTCCAAAATAGTGGAGCTGAATGCTCAAGTTGGCAAGCAGAAGGAGGTGAATGCCAAGCTGAGGGTGTCTTTGAAGGAGATCGAGGAGAGAAGGATGACAGAGATAACCGAATATTGCTGAGGGGCGAGAAGGTGGAAACGGCTGCTGCTGAGTCGGCAAAAAAGTTAGAGGAACGTGATATAGAACTAGCTTCCACTAAGTCTAGAGTGCTTAAGTTGGAGGATCATCTTGGCGATCTCAAAGCTTGCCACCAGGATGAGTTGAAGAAGCAGCAGGAAGAGATATTTGGTAAGCTATTCACTGCTGTGGATTCATATCGTCGTAGTGCGCTATATAGGGTCCAGTTGCTTCATGGTCCCCTAGACTTGCGGGCGGTTGACTTATGGCGCTTGTATACGCCTCTTGAACACTTTAACGTCTTACGCCCTAATCAGCAGGAAATGGATGCAGGCGGTCGAAGGATGTAGCCTTGATTACCCCAGCAATTAAAGAGTCTGAGCAGGAGGAGTCTAGTGACAAGGCTGGTGCTCAGACCGTTTCATCGACTAGGGATGAGTAGCAGTTTGGCTTGTAAAGAATATTACGTAAATGATTTATGATTGAATAAAAATTTTGTTTCGTGTAAATAACTTGTGTAAATGATTATTGGTTGTGTTTTCGTAATTGTTCTTTTGTAGTTTATTATTTTTGAGATTGTGGGTAAGGAGATTGCAGTGTATTTGTTGTGTTGGAAGATGGTTGCCATGATGTTTCACTGAGAAGAGTTGAGTGTGTTGGTAGTAAGGGACCTTGGCGGTTGGGTTAGGTTATTGCCTTTTAGGAATAATGACTTGTGCCATGGTGGTGATTGTTTTGTAGTAATTAAGAGTTGTGCCTTGGCGGTGGTTGCATTGTAGCAATTAAGAGTCGTGCCATGGTGGCGATTGCTTGATAGCAATTAAGAGTTGTGCTTTGGCGGCAATTGCGTTGTAGCAATTAAGAGTCGTTTGATCTGTGAATTGACTTGTAAGAGAAATGTCTGTAGTGGCGACCATGAGTATTTGTAGCGGGCACTCTTACAAATAATATTTCTTTAGATGGGCAGTGTTTCATGTGCTAGGGATGGTGTATCCATCTAATTCGATTAATTTGTAAGCACCAAAGCCTAGAACTTGCCTGACCTGATAAGGTCTTTCCCAGTTTAAGGATAGATTTTTTTGTTCTCCTACTAGTCGACTAGCTTTTCAATTTCAGAGGATGAAGTCACCAATTTGGAATTGGTGATTGCTCACTCGTCGGTTATAATGCCTGCTAACCTATTGTGCTCGGACAGCCATATGGATTACGGCATTTTCTTTTGCTTCCTCAAGTAGGTCAAGATTAGCTTTAAGATGTTCAGAATTAAGCTCTAAGTAGGGGTAAGTAATGCGTGAACTGTGTACCCCTATTTGGTTGGGTATGACAGCCTTCATTCCATAAACAAGGCTTAAAGGAGTAGCTACGGTCGCCTGAGTTTTAGTTGTCTGGATTGCTCAAAGTATACCAGGCGTTTCATCAGCCATTTTGCATCGTCCAATTTCTTCTTCAGAGGTTGCAGGATGTTCTTGTTCATTAATTCAACTTGGCCATTCGACTGCGGATGGGCGACAGAGGTGTGAACAAGGTTGATGCTGAAGCGTGAACAAAAATCATGGATTTTGTCAGCCTTCAATTGCTTGTCGTTGTCTGCTATGATGACATTGGGTATTCCAAATCGACAGAGAATGTAATGCCAAATGAAATTTTCTATGTTTCGGGCAATGATGGTGGCGACTGGTTCGACTTCAACCCATCTCGTGAAGTAATCGTAGGCAACCAATAAAAATTTTCGCTGAGTGGTCGCCATAGGGAACGGACCCAATATGTCTACGCCTTAGACACAGAACGACCAAGGACTGAAGATCTATTTAAGCGCTTCAGCTAGTTGTCTGGTAATAGGGGCGAAACGTTGGCATTTATCGCATTTTTTGACTAGTGTGGTAGCATTTTTTCTTATTTTGGGCCAGAAAAAGCCTTGTCGCAAGGCCTTAAGGGCCAGTGATCACCTGCCAAGGTGGTTTCCATAGACGCTTTTGTGTATCTCTTTCAAGACGTAGGTTACCTCGAAAGGGTTGAGGCATCGGAGTAATGGAAGAGTGAAAGACTTCTTGCACAAAAAGTCATTGAAAATTGTGTACCTAGATGCTTTTTTTTTTCAATCTATTTTTCTGCATCGGATCGGATGGAGCTTAGTTATCTTTGAGAAAGGAAATAATTGGCGTCATCCAGTTTTCTTCGACGTCATTGTACTGTGATGTACATATTTATCGTAGCTAGGTACTGGGAAGCTTTCGAGGAAAATTTTTCCCTTAGTGGAGATATCGATGGCGCTAGCTAGTTTGGACAGAACGTTAGCCCTTGAGTTGTCCCCTCTGGGTATCTGCTTGATGGTGACATGGGCAAATTGTTAGGAGGGGGCGACGACAAACTTGTGGTACTTGGCGAGCAGTTTGTCCTTGATGTCATATAGACCATTTACCTGGCTAGTTATGGGTTGAGAGTCCGTGTGGGTGATTAAATGATTGGCACCCAGGGTTTTGGCTAACTCCATGCCAGCGATTAAGGCATCATATTCGGTTGCATTGTTGGAGGTGGTGAACTGAAAGGAGAGGCCATATTGCCATTCATGACCTTGAGGATCGACTAGTAATACTCCAGCTCTGCCTTTTGCCTTGTTTGAAGAACCATCAACAAAAAATTGCCACTCGCTGGGCTTGGTGCTTGGGGGTAGGTGACTAGGAGTGCTAACATGATCGCTTGCTTGGGCAAGGTCTAGTGTTAGGCTTACGATTCTTGAAAGGAACATTCGGCGATGAAGTCGGTGAGCACCTATGCTTTGATGGCTTTTCAGAGACTATAGGTGAGATCGAATTCACTAAGTTCGATACTCTAACGAATGAGTCACCTTACGGAGTTAACTTTGAGGAGGACGTCTTTAAGAGGTTGGTTAGTGAGGACATTGATTGGGTGCACTTAAAAGTATTGCCTTAACTTTTTTGTTGCAATGACGAGTGTAAAAGCCAGTTTTTCTACCTTGCTATAATAAAGTTCACCAATTTGCAGTGCTCGGCTAATGTAGTAGATAAGATACTGATGCCTTCATTCTTCGCAGACTAAGATAGAGGCGACAGTTTCATCTGACGCGGTGAGTTAGACAAAAAGTGGATCTTTATGCTTTAGACTAGCGAGCAATAGGGGAATGCTTAGGTATTGAGTTGGTCGAACGACTGTTAGCACTTTTCAGTCCATTGGTATCTGGTCGCCTCTTAAGTAGCCTGAAGAAAGGTAAACATTTCTCTGCAGGCTTGGAGATGAAATGGTTGAGTGTTGATACTTGCCCCATCAGAAGTTGTACCTCTTTTGTTGATTTTGGCGGGCTCATTTGCATAATTGCACTGATTTTTTTGGGATTGGCTTCAATGCCTCTGGAGGAGATCATAAATCCTAAAAATTTTCCTGCGAAAACACCAAACACACATTTTAAGGGGTTAAGTTTCATTCTATACTTACGGAGTATGTGGAATGTTTTTGAAAGGTCATTGAGGTGTTGATGAAGAGACGAGTTTTTAACGAGCATGTCATCCACATAAATTTCCATTGAACGCTTGATTTATTCTTTGAAAAGCTTGTTGGCTAAGCGTTGGTATGTGGCGCCTTTATTTTTCAAGCCGAATGGCATGACTTGATAGCAAAACGTGTCGTCCTCTGTTATGAACGCCTTTTCATCTCGTTCGTAAGGATCCATCTTGATTTGGTTGTACCTTGAGAAGATGTCCATTAAACTTAAGAGTTTGAGCCCTGCGGATGCGTCAACCAGTTAATCAATACTGGGGAAAGGGTAACCGTCCTTTGGGCAAGCTTTATTTAAATCGGTGAAGTCAACACACATTCGCCATTTCCCTAAGACCTTTTTGACCATGACCACATTAGCAAGCTAGTCAGGGTATTTAACTTCCTTGATGTAGTTGGCATGTAGTAATTTGTTGACCTCTTCGCGTATCGTTTGAAGCTATTTCAGAGCAAATTTACTCTTTTTTGTTTGATCGATAGGGCTCGTGGGTCCATATAGAGTGAGTGCATGATGACGGTTGGGTCAATACCAGGCATGTCGGCTAAAGAGCAAGCGAATACGTCGACGTTCTTTCCAAGGAATTTTGCCAAAAGGTTCTTATCTTGAGTGTCAAGAGAAAAGCTAATACCGAGGTTACTTACCTCTGGTTGCGCAAGCATGATAGCGTGAATCGATGGTCTAAAGGCATTACCGTGGGTTATAGTCGACTGATACGTGGACAATTTAATTGACAACAAGTGGCATTGGCATGCAGTCTGTTGGTTGGAACGCATATATCCAATCCCTATTGGTGTGGGGAATTTGACTGTCAAGTAGTAGACCGCCGTGACCATTTTTATCTTTTTCATCAATGGGCAACCCATGATTGCGTTGTAAGCTAAAGGCTGGTCGACAACAAGGAAGTTGACCAAAACATTCACAGTTTGTTCCTGTCACCCATAGTTACTAGGAGCATGATTGTCCCATTGACGGCTATTAGTTGGTTGGCAATTCCATATATTGAAGATGACGGGGTCAGATCACCCATAGTAAAGCCCATGCGAAGGAAGGCGTCTCACTACAAAACTTACATAGCACTCCTGTTATCGATGAGGATTCTGTGGACCCGGTAGTTGCCTATGGTGGCAGAAACAACGATGGGATTGTTTTTGCAATCAGATAGGAGCTGTGAGTTAGCATCGTCACAATGGATCACCCATTCGGTTTGCTTAACACGCTTAGGCGCCACGTTGATTGCCATAACAGAGCAGAGGTGGGACTTGCATTTTGACTTGCTAACTGCCTAAGTCTTCACCGGACTGATGATCATGCTTATGATGCCAATGATAGGTCATTTGGGTGTAGTTTCCCAGCGCTCGTTTGGGGATCGTGTGCGATCCTTGGCATGTGGTACTTTCTTTATAAACTGCTTAATCGCACATTTTCGCACTAGTGATTCGATGGCATTTTTCAAGCTGAACCAGTCTTTAGTGGCATGCCCGATGTCATTGTGAAAATTACATCACTTTTCAAGGTCACGCCTGCTGCGATCACTTCTCATTGGATGTGGGTGCTCCAGAAGCCTTTTTTTTCATTATGGCATTAAGAATTTGAGATCTGGGAGCTGTCAAAGGTGTATGGGACTCGTATTTCACATGCGAAGTGGGTCATGTTCGTTTCCTGGTAGGGCTTTATTGTGATGCGGCAGTTGGCATCTCTTTTTGGTGTCGGGTGCCTAGGTGGTCGGTTAACCGATTAGGCTTCAGTCCTCGACCTCCTCTGTCGACTCGTGATTTCTATTTGCTCAACTTTCGCATATTTTTGTGCCTTCTCATGAAGCTCGTACAGCTTCATGTGTTGGGCATCCGTTAAGGCATATTTTAGGTACTTATGTCGAATGCCAATTATGAGGGCTTGGATGGCCCATTCGTTATTCAGGTCCTGGACCTCCAGGGCAGCTGCGTTGAAACGCTTGAGGTAATCGAGAATCGTCTCGTCATGGTTTTGCTTGATCGCCATTAAGCTGGCAGATATTCTAGCGGCTGTTCTGCAGCTACTAAAATGGGCAAGGAAATGTCCTCTTAGTTGGTCAAAGTTGGTGATAGATCCTGGGTTCGGGGAGTACCACCAAGTCTGTACTGGCCCTTAATGCGTCATCGGGAAGATGCGGCACTGGATGGCATCTGACACATCGCATAGGTTATGGAAAGCGCGAAAATGATTCAGATGGTCGGCTGGATCGATTTTACCATTATAAGTGGCGGGAAAGACCTTAACTTTCTGAGGCACTTGCACCTGGAGAAGGGATGTGTTCCTCGGTTAACCATTCCCAGTTGTCTCTTTGTGGCTCATGAAGATCCTTCTCCTATTTCAAGGCTGTTACCTGTTGGGCGAGATCTAAAGTCGAACCTGACGCGTGATGCCCACTGGTATGATGGGAAGTTCTTTACGTCATTTACTGTGGAATTAGCGTAGAGTATAAGCTTTCTTCTACCATTAGACGGGTGGCTCGATCGGCTGTAACATGCCGCTCTTGCATATCTGAGTTCGGGTTGTTTGTCATGTGTTGGTTTGGGCGATCAATGGGTTGCATGTTTTGGCGATTGGTTTGGGAGTTGACAAGTTGTGCCAATTGAATCTGAGATTGTTGGATGGCGGTCAGTTGACTAGCGATTGCTTGAAATTGCACTTGGTAATGCGCATGGTAGTCTGGCTGGCTAAGTGGTGTAGGTGTACTGAATTGAGCAAAAGGGGGTACTGGGTTGTTAGAGGGTGTGTGCAAGGTGTTTGTGGCAACAATGGTTGCTGAGACTGTGGTGCTAGAGCTAGTGGCTTGGTCAGGGTGTGGGATGGAGGTGTCCAGCAATGGGATCAACCCCAGTAGGTTTTGATAGTACGCTAGTGGCGAATGAGACAGCCACGAAGGTAGTGAGATGGGTACATGGGATGTTTGGGGTTTGATGGGCTGGGTACTACTGGGGTTGCCAGAACTTTGGTACGGTTTGTCATTTCGAGTGACGATGAAGTGTTTTGTGGGATGTCAACACTCTGGTCAGTCATGATCTTTTTTTGATCGTTTTCCCACAGACGGTGCCAATTGTTGATGTCTTCTTTGCGGGTACCAGAAGCCAGGTAGGACCTTGCAATACAGAGGAAGTCAGGAGGACGCCAGAGTTGGTACTCTGAAGGCTTCTCCAATGGTTAAGTTAGTATGCGGATGTTTGGAGACGCAGCAATGGAGATTCATAAAAATGGGATGAGAGTCTTTTACCTTTAGGTTTGCTTACCATTTTATAGGTGTTGTCTGGAGACATAGTGTCAGGTGATTTGATGGTAATATGACCAACGCCGAGCTAGGTGTTAGGCTATGGTGTTTAGTGGTCGGCTCAGTCAGTTGGCCGCCATTTAGTAGATGTCAACTCCGTATTTAAGTCATTGTCGGAGAGGTCACATCACTGTCAAGTGCGGTTAGGCAATCAGCTTTATGTTATTGTACGGCGATCGCCCGTACGAAGTAACAGTGGATCGGAGGTGGTTTGGCGGTCGTCATTCGTGGAGGTATAACAAAATGGTACTTTTATCTTTTGCTTCATAAATTTACTATAATCTAATGTGGGCATTTTTCATTGGTATATTTTTTAAAAAAATAAAATCAATAAAAAATATTTAAATTTTATATTAAATGATATTTTTGTCACTTATTTATATGTTTATTATAATTTAACTTAAAATTTTATATTATTTAATTAATTAAATTAATGTTACTAAACTTAATCACGTCAAACTTAGTTAACCAATTTACTAGTGGTATAGATGTCAAATATTGCACACCCACGCTCCTCACAAAAAACTTTTTGAAAAAATGTAAGAGATTTGGATATTTTTATTTAAAAAAGGTGAAAAAATTATATAGTAACCTCGAATGTTTATTAGTTATTTTATAAGGTAAAACATAGAAATAGTCTTTATTGTAATTTGTATTATAACTTGAATTTCATTATTTTTTATAATTTTATAAATTCAATTGATAATACTTAACTCGTGATAATAATTTTAGTTAATTTTTTATAATTAATATATATTTTTCACATTTTGTTTTGTCTAAATGACTCCACTCATAAGTCTAATTTAAACGAGCTTTATACTGATTTCATACTAGATTTTATCTTACTTAATTGGAAAGGTAAGTAAGAGTCAAGTTCGGTTTTAATCAATTAAGTTTATGAATTTTTTTTAAAATAAAATATTGACATTTATAATATTTTATTTTTATTAATTTTTTTAACTCTAATTATAAAAAATTATTTAAATTTTTATTTTTTCATATGATTTTTAAATTTATATATTTTTATAAATATAATAACATTCATTCCATATATTTTTCTCAATTTTTTTCTTTTTATATTTATAAATAATATCATTAATTCTTTATCGTAATTATTATTTTAACTTTGACTTTGATTCGATCTATAAATCCTTATGATCTATAATTCTATCCCCACATGAAGCTCATGACAACTATTAGCGTAAATTTATTTTCAAATGTTAGAAAGAGCATACATGATAACGGATATAGGACAATATATCAGCATTTATTTGATTTAATAACTTTAAATATAATGAAATCATAAAATATAATATAATATAAATATATTAAAATAATTTATTTTAAAATTTAAAATTATATATTATATTAAATATAATTATAATATATAAAAATATATGAATACGTACAGCATTAAAATACAGGTAGAAGCATTTTGTGTTCAACAGAATTAGCATCACATCAAAAGTTTAGAATACAATAAATTCTGTGGGTGAGAGAAGGCCAGCAGGATGAACAGATTGCCCCGATTTGATGCCACCACCATAATATATATATATATATATATATATATAAGAATTAAAGAAAGTCTGATGCATACCTAACAGTTGACTTGTCCAAATGTTATATGATAATGTTACAGCTGTACACCTAATATTTGACCCAATCTTTATCTGGATCAGAAGAGAAATTATTGGGAACTTAAGCAAAATACTACTTATCCGCCCCTGGAGAATAAACTACAATCCCAGAGGTTAATTTCACAATTTTGGAGACCAAATTCGATAATTTTGATATGATATTAAATATAAAATAAATATAATTAAATATAATATAAAATATAATATAATTTAAAAAATAATATTTATATATAAATATAATAAAATGTATATAATATAAATTAATAAATAAATTTATATAAATATATAATATATTAAATATAATTATAAAAATAAAAATAATAAAAATATCATATAAATATATAAATTATCAGATCTCAGCATCAGATCAAAATCACTTAATACAGTAGAATCCTACAGAACATTGATGCAGTTTTGAAGGCCTGTAATAATAATTTTATTGTACTATTCGAGCAATTGAAATTATGACCAACAAGGGTTTGTAAATATCTAATGAATGAACTCAATGAATATATTTATCAGTAATCGATTTGATTATTTATAACAATTCAAGAATGTATAACTGACCTGTACTCAATTTATCACCTGAACTTCACAAAAGGAAAAAAAAACGAATCTAATTTTTTTGTATGTTAACTATGTCTTTGAAAGGAAAAAAACTAAAAGGAATTTCTCTCTCTCCATCAACTCTAATTTTTATTAATATATTTGTATTTGAGACATATTTCAATAAAAATATAAAATATAATTTTTTAAATATAAAAATTTTTAAAAATTAAATATATTTACATTTAATATATACTTGTATCTAATTTTTTTATTTGAATCCAAGTAACATACTTCTATCTTGCCACCTTTTAAACTCTAAACAGGATGTGTTAAACATCAGCACACTTCATTGGTGCATATCCCAACCTAGACTTCTTCGTGTCGTACAAGATAAGGAAATTCTGCTGCTGATAATTTCCAATGATTGAAAGTGCTGATCGTGGAGTCCCCAAAATTGCCAAGCAAACAACATCTTCTTCGAGCCAGATGAAGTAGTTCTCAACTGGGAAATTCCAAGCGGCCCCATCAGCAAATTGAATCCCAAAATCAGGCAGCTCTACATTTTCAACTCCGGACACATTGTAACAAGGATCCAAGACTGGGAAATCTTTCAAAACTGGATATGATTCTTTTATTTTCTTCACAAATGCCTCCTTAATGATCTGATAATTAGGGTTTGCAAAATAACTTAGAGTAGTGCCTGAATCAATTATTGTGCCACCAGCACCATCGGCTGACAACCGCCATCTCTCCTCCGGTATATCCAACACCTCTCCTCCAACTATGATTGATTTTATCTGGACATAGTAAAATGTATCAACAGAGTTTTCTTTCCCGGCAACCAATGAAGTGAAATTCAGATTTGGGTCGTTCAGAAGATCTTTGTCTTCTCCAAATATCAACTTGCTGCTGACATTGGCATCGCTGTTCCTATCAACAAGACAGTAGGAAAAGGAATGACCATATAGTGACTGCAGCTGAGAGGCAAACGAGAGAGGCCCCCTCCCGAGCCCCAACAGCCCTGCAGCGCCATGGAAGAGGCCTCTATTCCAATGACCGCAACCAAACATCACATTCTCCACCTGTCTAAATCCTGATTTCCCGCTAGGAGATGTGAGATTGACGGTGAATGTCTCGAGTGCAAAATCACCAGTAGTGTTGGAACTATCCCCATACCAATAATAATAAGGACACGCCTGACTCTCAGCTTTGCAAGGGTGAGGAGGATCAGGTGATGAAACCAAATGGCACCTTGGATCATGGCAACTTACATTCCGAAAAGAGCTCGATTCCTTAGGATTATAGTAAGGCCCATTTTGCTCGAAACAATCATAACAAGGAACGCATTGTATCCAATTAAGATCACTTCCAGTGTCAAGTATTAAAGAGAAGTGTTTAGGAGGAGTACCAACAAACACATCAATAAAATACTCTCCTGAGCCAAAGCTTACACCAGACTCCAAAGTTGCCACAAGCTGGCCAGGAACCCCACTTGTATAAGATTCTGGTGCTGCCGTTTTTTCAACCAAAGGCTTCAAATGCTGCTTTGATTGCTTCGTGTTATTGTTTAGTCTTGAAATGACATTTTGATTCTTCTTCTCAATGGCCCTTGTATGAAGTGTCTCAATTCTGGTCAAATCCCTTATTGTTGACTCTAGAACAGATTTGTTTGGCTCAGTCTTTCCATCCATCTGCCTATGCTTCAAGTGCAGCTTCACAGTCTTCATCGGATCTTCTTCTTCTTGATCTTCGTCATCATTAAGGTAAGAACTTTCAGCTTGGGAAGCTGTCTTCTGGGACTGTTTTGCTTTCTTTCGTTTTGACAGGCTACAAGAAGCTGCATTGAAACTAATGTGGTGAGGGAGTTCTATGCCAGCAAGCGTGGAGATATTGGAATCTCCATTGTTGATGTAATTATCATGGACTCTAGCAATTGCTTCAAAAGCACCAGAGGAAATTGAAAGAAGAAGAAGAGGAACAAGACTTAGAGAAACTTTCACCAACATTGCACTGATCTTCTCTTGTTTGGTCACATAGAAAATCCTACACGAAATGAAAAATAAGTGCCGCAAAGCTGAAAAATTCTCAAAATTTAAGGCTGGGCCAGTGAGAGAAAAATCAGGAATCTTTTTTTTTTTGTTTTTCCAAATTCAATAAAAAAATTAGAGTATAAGCACAAAACCCAAAAAAACGACACTAAGACCAAGAAAAATAAATGTGAAAAGAAGGCAAGAATCAAGCAAAACTAAAACCCAGAAAGAAAAAGGAATTTTGCTTTAAATTGTTAAGGCTTTTTTGGAGAAGAGAAAATTGCTTTTCTGGGAAAAAAAATTGAAGGGAAAGGAAATGAAAAACCAAAGTTAGTAAGAAGGCAAAGAGAAAGGCTTCAGGTAAAGAAAAGTGATGGCTTTTTTTAGTGGCCTTAAAATCAGTGTTAAAGGCTTTGAATCAAATGAAAAGAAAAGAAAAAGTCTACTTTTCAAAAAACGCGGTTTCACATACGAAAAAAGAAAATTAAATGCTTCCAGAATTACCAACTATTGATTAAATATTATTTTCTCGGAAAGAAAATGTAATTTACCTTACCCTGATTGGTCTTTTTCCTCTTCTTCATGGCTGTTTCCTGCTTTCATTCGGGTTTTAACTAAAATGACCTGCTGTTTAAAGTAAGACTCTTCACATAATCAACTTGCTGTTTTCTTACAACATTTTCAGCAATGCCCGAGTCAAAGCCAAGCTGTCTACTTGTTTCTTTCTGTTTTAGGCTTTGACGACGTGTGCTTATTTTTTTATTAGTCATGTAAATATAATTATATAAATGCAATAAATATTATTAGATATTTTAAAATTTTAAATATAAATATGATATGTGTATTAAATTAATCATGTTAATTATATTATCTGACTTTAAAAGTATTGTATTATATTTATCACATTATTTTTATATTTATTAAATGTTGTTTTTTTAAATACATCTTGTTTAAATTGTGTTTTTCGTATTATATTTAAAATTATTATATGCATTTTAATAGAGATGTATAGGAGCCATGCTAGGTTTGGATCGATCCAAGGTCCAATATTAAAAAACAATTTTATTTGCTTAGGTTCGGTTCTTTTTGAAATATAGGTAATAAATAAAATTTATCATTATATGATAAAATAATATGATAATTTTAATTATTCATTAATTTTTTAAATATCAAATAGTTTTAAGATTTTATTATACACAAATTTTAATTAATGACTTTTATGTGTTTTTTTTTTCCTTTTTTGCTATAATTCCTTTCGCTAATGGCATAACTTTTGTGTTTAAATATATATTTTACTATTAATTTTAATTTTACCATTGTAATAATTAATTTTCATAACTATTATTTGTGCATCCAAATATATTTCATTATTAATTTTAATTTTATTGCTACAATAACATATCTTACTTCTACATTCTTTTTAATCTAACAAGAGGTAATCTAACTATCCATCCAAATGGACATGTTAACTATTAAGTACAAGCTAAAAATTTATAACTTGTTCTAATTTATTATTAATCTTTAATTGGTGAAAATTTATCATCATACTTTTAATTTTGGAACAAATTTATCATTATACTTCAAATTTTGAAATAATTAACAAATATTTAATAAAAAATTTAATTAAAAGTTATAGTTCAAAAAATAAATTTTAAAAAATAATATGAAAAAAATTCCTAAGTAAAATTCAAAATTTTTATTTAATTTTTTCCTCTTTTTTATCATAGATTTTTTATTAAAATAAAAATTAATTATTTTATTTTATTTTTCTTCTATTACCATGAAATTTTTTTTACTAAATATAATATCAAATCATTCATTTTTAATTGGTCTTGGTCATTTTTCCATGGTATGTCTTTTTACTTTTTTAAACAATAAAATAGCTTTCAACAAAATTTCTACATAATATTTTCTAATTGTTACATCTTAACCGAAATTATTTCGTAAATGAAAGTATAGTAATAAATTTACCTTAAAATTAAAAAATATATTAATACAATTACACCAATTAAAACAATACTGTTATATATAAACTACTTACATAAATAAAGTGGCTATCCCAATTACATAAAGTTAAATTACAATGTAAAAAAGTGATTATAAATTCTAATTATTGGATTAACAAGTTTTTCCTGCTTCCAAATAGCATTTATTTATAACAAAGGAAACTAGGACAATAACAATAATAAAAGCTCAATTTTTACGAGCCTCCACAGACTATGAAAAAATTTGCTAGAAAATTAAAAAAAAAAAAAGTGGATTACATATACTGATTCCTGGTCTATCATTTAGTTTATTAAATTAAAAGGAAAATATGAGTTATATTTATTTTTTAAAATGCAAAAATTTTGACTTTAATAAAGACTTTAATATATTGCCGAAAGAGTCTAATTTGTACACATATGGCCACGTGTTGCTTGGTTTGACTTTTAATTAATTTTCATATTAATTGTTTTTTTAAACATACAAAGATTATAAAATTTTAAGTTAAATAATGAGACTCTCGTCACATAGATATTGACGTTAACGTTTTAGAATTTAGACTTTGACACTTACACAATACAATGTTAGGTATTGTTGTAAAATTCGAATAGGATAACCTAGTTTAATTGATTAAATTAAAAATCAAAAGTTTAATTAGTTTAGAATTATTAAAAAAATTAAATTTTAATTGAATCGATTTAAAATAGATTTAATCGGTTAAAAGATTGCTAAGAATAATTAAAAATATCAAAAAAAAGGAAAAAATTGTTTTTATGTTTTTTTTAAAAAAATATATATATTTTTGTTTAATGAGATTTGAAACTATAACTTTTAAAAATTATACTAAAAACTATACTACTAAACTAAATAGATGTTTGTATTAATAATTTAATATATTTACTATTCTCTTAAAAATATTTAAAACCTCTTTAAATTAATCAACTTTTGACGAGGAGTCCTTTTTTTAACCTTGTCATATTTGTCTTCAGAATTGTCCTTAAAATTGAATACGGAATCTACTTATATATAAATTAATCAGTACTAATGTTTTAACCGTCAAAGTAATTATATACATGTAAAGTATATAACCCTTATGATAAGTTGATAACGCATCTAAATGTTATAATTTATTACAATCAACTTATTTTTAATACCCTAGCAGCTGATATATAGTTAATAAATGATTCCACTCACATCTAGAAATGACTTTTTGTCCTTCATTTATTTGAAATAAATTGTTGAAAAATCTTAATCTCTGTAAAAAGCTTGAGATGTTTAAATTGTATATATATTAATAATTACATTTGAACTATGAAAAAAAAGAAGAAGATAATTTCATGGATGATTTGTCCATGATTATTTAAAATTTTGATGATTGTCGCTTAAAGAATGCAATTATGCAAGTGTATGCTTTGAAGTTTAAACATGAAATTTAAAAATAATTGCTTCAAATATTAAATAATATAACAAATGTCAAGTAAGAAAACTGAATGCTTTTAAAGTATTTGTCAAGGTGGAAATCGTGGTACACTAAAATAATAATAATAATAATAATAATAATAATAATAATAAGATTCCAATTAA
>JBBYHO010362393.1:0-75525 GCA_038382025.1 Adansonia gregorii
TTTATTGAAAATCTTTAAATGACTAAGGGGGAGTTTTACAAGCAAATTCACCTTAAGTTTTGTCATATCAAAAAAGGAGAGATTGTTAGCTATATTAGCTTTGAATTAATCTTAGTTCTGATATAACTAAAACTTAAGCACAATTAGCTTGTGTTTAAATATTTTCAAGATTAGTATTTTTTCATGAAATATTTCATAAACACTTTAAAAAATATTAGAATGTGCTTTAACTTCTTCAAGCATTCAGAAAGATGCTTTTAATACATACGTTTATATAAAACATTTTTGAGATAAGTTTTACATGTTTTAAAGTCATGAAATACCTTTTAAAATTGATTTTCATGTGAAAGTTTGATATACTATGTGTATGTATCAATACAATACTTGGCAGTAGCTAAATAACCTTAAAATGCTAAAATCACTGTTCATGTATTCAGACAGAGCATCCTGTATTGATATAGCACTGTTCATGTATCGAGACAGAGCATCCTGTATCGATACAAAACTGTTTAACGATCATATTTTGGATCATTAAACACAATGTATCGATACCCACTTAATTGTATCGATATAGAGGCACGAGAAACAATGGGAAACAACATTTTAAAGGCTCTAACGGCTATATTCCTTCACCAAATGTTCCCAGCAGCTAGAATCATGATCAAGGCTATAAATAAGCCACTCTAACACCTTCAACAAGAGAGGAACCAAGAGAGATTATGCTTAGAGTCAAATCTTTCATCTTTTATTAACTAGTTCATCTCTGTATAGGATTAATTCTTCCTATTTTTTTATTCTTCAT
Source organism: Adansonia gregorii (assembly GCA_038382025.1). Lineage (NCBI taxonomy): Eukaryota > Viridiplantae > Streptophyta > Magnoliopsida > Malvales > Malvaceae > Adansonia > Adansonia gregorii. Next base: position 803 of record JBBYHO010362393.1, read on the forward strand.
TTTGTATCTTTAGATTCACTTTTTTCTTGAGCTAAAATTCTTGTAAACACCTAACCTTTAGAGGTTTTACTTGTTTACACCAATATCCTTGTAAAAAGGGAAGGTTATTACTTAGCCATTGAAATGTAGAAAGAGGGTTCTATCTTAGCCATAAAAGATATGGGGAAAAGGTTTCTATCTTAGCCTTGAAAGACAGGGAGTATAAAGGTTATACCTTGTCCTTGAAAGGTAATCAATTCAAGTTAGTGAATTGTGAAAATCTGAGGCAAGTGAGGCTGAGGTAAAGGATGTAAGTAATTGAGGCCAAACCTTTATAAATCATTGAGTTTGCTTCTTATTTCCCTTTTCCTTGATTGTTTATTTTTATTCACTAAATTGCATTCCAAAAGTTTATTGTTTGGATTTTTCAAGTTTGTCTATCAAAATTTTGATAAATCAATTCACCCCCTCTTGATTTTATTCACCATAAAAAGTCTAACAAACAAGAACTATTGGTTTCTTGGAATATGTGATCAAGCAATGCAACCATATCAGGCATTTCAAAATGTAATTATGTGTAATTAGGATATTTTGTTGCTTTAATGAAAAACGCTACTAATAAAACTGTCTTTTAATCTAATTGTCCCATTTTGCATTTGCATGACTAACCTAATTGTTTTATTTCTTTCTTCATTCATGTTAATAGTCTACTACCATGATTGCATACTCATCGTCATTTCATTAACATGCTTACGACATATCATAAAAGTCTAATGCTAATAATCTCAAGTGAAAGTACTGTAAAACATGGAATCTACCATTCATCATCGGTATAACACTTAAAATTACCAAAAAGCCATGGAAAATGATCTCCAAGCTCATATTGAATGATATGTATAAGAAGTCTCAAGAGTAAGTACTCCATAAGAATAAGGAACTTCAAGCTTAGATTGTGAAATTAACAAGCTATTTTTTGAAACTTTGAAGGAAAAAAGGCAAACAAGCACCATTAATGTAAGAAAAGAATCCATCAATCTTAAAAACAACTTTAACAGTGGTACTGAAGCCAGCAATGATCAGAAAAAGGTATCACATGAATGACATTCTCTAGCAACAATGATCCTATCAACTTAACCATTCATTTACCTTAACCCTGCAACAACACCCCATTGGGTTCAAGAATTTCAAGGTGCGACCTCTTCCTAGATCTTGATGAACAAGCAAAGAAAGAAAAGCAAAGGGGCCTTTAAAAATAATAAAGACTTAAACAAGTATTAGTCACTAGAAAACACCTTTGAGCTATTAAAGACAGTGAAAAATCTAAAATTGTAGATGCCAAATCTTTGGGACTGATATTCATCTCATTATCCCAACTAAATTCAAAGGGTCAAATTTTAAAAAATATAATAGAACTATAGACCCCATTACCCACCTTTGCATGTACTTTCACAAGATGGCTGGATATAAGAATGAAAAGCTACTAATTCAGTGCTTTTAAGATAGCCTAACTTGGGTAACCATCCATTGGTGTATAAGGCTTGAACCTATAAAAATTTAAACATGGGTGGATATGGCCCATACTTTCCTTGATTAATATAAGCACATGTCCGATTTGGCCTCGGATTATCTTTCTCTCATGATTATGGAAAAGAAAGCCTCTGAGAGCTTCAGGCATTATGCTCAAAGATGAAGAGAAGTAGCTTAAGTTAACCATCCTCTAATTGAGAAAGAAATGATAGTTATTTTTGTCAACACCATTTCAAACCCTTACTACTAGAAAATAGTAGGAAGCACCATGAAAAACTTTACCAACATGGTCATATTGAGTGATATGATTAATAATGCCATAAAAATAGCAAGATATCAGGCAAGAATAGCTTATGGCTCTGTTGAAATTGGCACCTAAAATAAAAAAGCCCAAAATAGTTAATGGCTCTGTCTTATTTGAAATTGGCATAAAATGGAAAACCCCAAAAAGCAGTTGATGGTTTTATCCTAGTTAAAATTGGCACCAAAATGAAAAAGCAAAAAGCAACTGATGGTTTTATCCTAGTCTAAATTGGCATAAAAAATAAAAAGCCTAAGAGTTACTGATGGCTAAGTCCTCTGAAATTGGCACTAAAGAAATGAAAAAGCCCAAGAGTGATTACTGGTTCTATCTTAGTGAAATTGGCACCAAATTTTAAAAGCCTAAGAATAGTTGATGGCTTTAGCCAAGTTGAAATTGGCATTAAAATATAAAAGCCCAGTGTATTTGGCTAGGTAGAAAACTAATGCAGTTAGCCTATACAAATGTGTATATATATATATATATATATAATCTTTTCTATTGAAGGGCTTATCATAGCCTGAACAAAATCATATCTATTTAGTCTTTTCCTTATTCCTGATTCTTAACAATGGATAAAAAAGGGGCAATTGTAAGCACCTAATTTTATCTAAGCCCTTCCCTAGTAATCCTTAATTATCTGAGAGAGATAGGGTTTACCTTTGAATCATCCTTTAATTGGGATTTGAATTAGGTGCGATAAGCCAAAAGTTGAAGGGAGGATCGTCGGACGAATTGCTTATCCAACTGGTCTTGGGTGGCCATTATCTAACTTAGAGTTGTCACTAACCATTTTGGGCTAGGTATGATCGGATACTTATTAAAATGGTTGTTTTAAGTTATGAACCTTGCAACATTAATTTTAAGGACTACATACACAAGGGTTCATCTTTAAGGGTTCAAGAGTCGATTACGCATAAGGAAGGATTAGCACTCCTATGACACCCAAAATTGGTACCATTTAGCCATAATTTATCCAAGTCTTGATTATGTGTAATCCCTTTTTTATGAATGCAAAGTTTTTAAATATTAGATATAATTTTTTTGTAAAAGTTTAATTAATATCTCTCTATGCAACTTAAAAGGGAAGAGAAGCATAGAGGATTTAGTAAAATGAAGTTCGGATTGATTTGGAAAAAGATACTTTATGTAGAGCACTAGAGGAATACTAACATAGAACATTGCCTTAGGTTAATGAAATTCGAGTTTTTGAAGACATAAATGCAAATCACCATTAATAAGAGAAACAGGTTAGTAAAACATGGAAGAATATAAAAAAATTGCATTAAAAAAACAAAAATAGAAAAAGAGGACGGTTGAAATGTATCTTATAATTAAACATGGATATTAAAGAACAATCGAATTGACAATTTAAGGAAGCTTGGAAGAGAAAAAGTTTAGATTTTGATGTATTTTTGAAAAGTAGGGTTGAAGTATTCCTTCAAGACAAAATAAGGTTACAAAATCTTCTCAAAAAGGTGAAATTGAAGTATCCCTCGAAAAGAGAAAAATTTAAGTGATCTTTGAAAATCAAACTTTTTGGAATTTTTCAGAAAACAAATTTTAAGATGGAATATGTTCTAAATTAGGAATGGAAATTAATTTTGAAACATAGTTTTGAGTTTTGATTTGAGCCTAGAAGGACTTATGTCATAAGTCGAGACTCTATGGGTAAAATTATTGAATATATTTCAAGTCATTCAAATGACTAGAAATATTTTTAGGGGAAAATCAAGCAATTTTCCTACATTCAGTAAACATAAGGGACAACATCATGCTATCCACCTTCTCAAATTTAATTCAGCTAGGTCTGATGGTTTCTAGTGGCAAAAGAGGTACCCTTGGAAAGGTAACTTAACAAGGATTAATGTAAAAATATTTCTAAATTCTAGATAATCATTTTCTAAGCAGAATTAATTTTTATAACTGAGTCTTAGTCAATACTAACAGCAAATGTAGGGAAAAAGGAATGGTAAACTTTGAAAAATCATTTTGGGCTCATTCAGAATCCTTAAAATGCAAATGATACCTTTTCGGAATGAAAATTTTATAATTTTTTAAGGAAAATATTTAAAAAATTCAAAAAAATCATCTAGTCAATGAAAATCACCCAAAAATGATGTCACTAATTTCGAGAGTTCTAGACAACAAAGATTTAAGAAATCATAACTCTCATGTCTGGAGTGATACGGGGGCAAATCATGCATCATTGTAAAGGTAATTCAAAGCTTTTTCAAAAAAATTATTTGGAGTCTAGAAATAATTTTTTAATAGAAGCCATTTTGCTACCAATACCGAAACAAGGATTTTTTTGAGCTAAGCCTTTTATGGTCACGTGTCAAAGCATTAGACTTGCGAATGTCCAACAATTGAGGTCCATAGCAATGGAGTAATGGACCAATCCAGCTCCCATAGAATAGGCCGCCAAACCATCTGCTATGCACACCAACGGTAACAATAGGCTCGAAACAGAACTTAAATTAAACACTTGAAAACATTTTTTATTTTTGATTAAAACAAAATTTATTTGGCCTAATTAGGCTATGATCCTGAACATTTATATTTGACATATCCCCGATATTGGAGAACCAATATAATAAAAACATTAAATCCATGCTAATCACCATTGATTAAGGTTAGTATAGACTTAACTCGGGGTTGGTTTTTAAAACTAGCATGGGCACTTATCGAGCAAGTATTTCAAAGAAGCATTTTAACGAGTATATGGTAAACCAAAAACTGTATCATCATAATCCCAACATCAAATATAAGAACAAGCATCATCAAAAGACATTTTGATAAGCAAATCATGCTCAAAATGCAAACATCTCCTAATGGCACCATAAATGCTAGATGAACATTTATAGAACATGAACCATGAGACATAAATCCATAACATCAAAATAGGTGTTATTCAAAGTAGCCAAAGAAAAAAAAAATGCAATTTTTAATCACCCAAGCAATATTAAAGCACCATCAAAGCAACATGAAATCAAATATCATCAAGAAAAATGCATGATTTCCTTAGATGCGCCAAGGATGTCATGAAATGGATCACTAAGATGACATCAAATATTTTTGCAATGCAAGAACATAAAGAGAAAGATGTTGAATATACCAATAAAAGCTTGAAAATCTCATTTATTTTTTTACTTTCTTTCTTGCTCTATGTGTCTTCTTTTTAAAAATCATGTTGCCATCTTTTAATTTGCTTTCTTTTACTAAATGACCAGCCACCAATTTTTTTTCTTGTTTGCCTTAATGAAGCGTCTAGCTTGGATGGTTGTGTATGGAATGGCATGAGTTTTTTTTAGCTACTTGCTGAATTTTTTTTAGTGGCTATTGAAAATTTTTTCTAGAGGCTCTCCTTTCATGCAAAGCAATAAATGTTGCTTATAAAGGGTGGTAGGCTAAGGCTAAAAAATCTAGGGTAAAAGGTTGATTTTTTATATTGTCCCACAAAAATGATAAGTCATAGTGTACTAGGATGTGCTTTTAATTTTTAATTGGTCAAGATACATATACTAAGTACCAACTATGCACCAAAGTTCCAAAATGCCCTTCAAATATCAATTTTTGCTATTTAAGTACCCCACCATCAAGCTAATTGAGTCCTTAAATAATCATTAACCCAACCTAATAGGCCCAAAATTAATTCAAATAATGGACATATTAAATCAAAATAATTTTAATAACACCCATTAAGAATTTTAAAATATTTTAAAAGATGACCCAATATGATTAAATAAAATAGGTCCAAATAAAATAATGGAATATGGATTTGGCCCTATTTTATTTAATAGATATTTCTTAAAGCTTGGTCTTACTTAAAACAATCTGTGACTCAATATAATTAAATGAAATAGGCCCAAATAAAGTAATTAAATATCCATGTAGGCCTTATTTTATTTAATATATATTTTTAAAGCTTAGTCTTAAATTAAATAATTTATCACCCAATGTAATTAAGTAAAATAAGCTCAAATAAATTAATTAAATATGCATGTGAGCCTTATTTTATTTAATGTATATTTCTTAAGGCTTGTTCTTAAATTAAATAATTTATGACCTTACCTTATCTAGGAATGATGGGGATTGGACATAAGCTTATACCAATGACCTCAATGCTACCTTGGACAATGGTTTCTAATGCTTAGAATGTTAGCCTGGACGGAATATGGCATCTGCAGTCCCATTGGGGGTTGACTTCCTCTTAGTGGACTAGGCATTTTCAAGAATCTATTTGATTATATCTAAATGACTGCTCGTGCATATGATAGGAAAATTGTCATTTTGAGGGTCATAAAGAATACATCTTGGATAAAAAAAAAGATGAATATTAAGGTAAAAAAATTGTTTTTAAATTGATTCTTTTAAAATCTTGAGATTCATTTCTATAGATGATATCACAGTTAAATTTCTCACTTTTAGAACATTTTTAAGTTTTTTTTTGAAATTTTCAAAGATGAATGTTTTATATTTTTACTAATATTCATGTAGTATTTAAGACAATACTCACCCTAAAAAATAAAAAATAGTCAACAGAATTTGTATTGGTATTTTATGTTATGAGGTGTCAAATTATCAATTTTATTTATTAATTTTAAATATTTCACAATACTACGAGTATTACACTTGTGAAAATTTTTCTGTAGAAATTGCTTCGAATTTCAAGTTCTCATCCTTATTATTTTATAAATTAATATTTTGATTAGTGTTTGAATTAAATTTATTTTTATAAAATTTGAACATATTTTTATAATTTTCTCATTTCCAAAATACAAAATTTTTTATTCCATAAATTTTTTGGTAGAATTTTTTTAAGTTTAAACTTTTCAAATTCTTTAAATACTTTCATTAAACACATATTAATTCACTTTTTGAAATTCTAGTTTATTTTGTGAGTTTTCTATTTTTTCAAATATCAATTTTCTTTCATAAGGATTTTTTTCGTAAAATTTTAAGAGTTTAGAATTTTTTATTTTTTCTCAGCAATTCTTCTTAAAGTCCAACACTTGGAATTTTCATGATAATTTTTTTATTTTTATTTTGGGCCAAATTTCTTTAAATGATCAATAAGCCCATTAATGTCCCAACAAGCTTGCCGAGCCTTTTTTTTTTCCTCACCAAGCTCATTTCATTCTCTACAAGCCTAACAAGCCATTTTAAAATTTTCCAATAAGGCCCAATGAAGCCCATTTTAAGTTTACAACAAAGCCCAATAATTTGTTCTCTCTCCAAAATTTTTATTAATTATTTTGGATCCAAAAATTTTATGTGGATATTTAATTGGGCTTTTTACGTGTTTGAATTCATAAATAAATTTATTAATTTATAACTTTTAATTTCTTTTAATTTAGTCATTCCAATTCATTTTTTCCAAAAAATTTGTAATTATGACTCTATTTGGTTCATGTTTTCATTCTCAAAATTTTGTTTATATTTATTTTAATTATGAAATTTATTAATTTAGTTACATGAACTAGTTTGGTTGGAATTTAATTTTTCCTTAACTAATTTTGTGACATTTTAACCGCATGTTAAATTAATATAATCAAAATTATCATGAAACCTACCTTTAGCCCAACTTATGTTTTTTTTTATCAAGATTAGATGATTATTATATGAAAACAAATTAATTAATTAAAGTCTAGAAAAATCAACAAGCTTAATTAACAAATAAAATAATAAAAGAAAATGCATGGAAATTGCTAGAACCTATTCGGCCAAGGGCTTTCTTACACCTCTTAGCCAACTTACTTCTTCTAGAAATAAAGGAAAGATGCTTCAAGGGAGGGGTTAATGGCTTTCGAATAAAAAATTAAGAAAACATTTAAAAAATCAAGTTTTACATATTTTCAACACTTTCAAGGTTAAAATACTTAGAAAATTTTTAGTTTGTGTTACTTTCATTCATTTTTCCTTTTAGTGAGCCAAAATTATGCTTATGCTCATAGATTTTAATCCATGTTGAAAGGCTAAGTATGATGGCTATGAACAAAGTTTTTGAGTTTGTTATTATATTTGATTTATTAATAATATGTTGATTTTCATCAAGATAATTTGTTTTTGTTGATAGGAATATTGTTATTTTCATGTGTATATTTTTATGTTATATTTCTTAATATTTTCATGATTTATGTAAAAATTCTGATATGTATTTATATTGATATTTGAAAAAACATGTGGTAGAAAAAATTATTTCGATGAGATACATGCTAGCCGATAATGATTAAGGCCTTTAGATAATTTTTTTTGTGCTTGGTTATTTTATAATATTTGGAATTTTTTGAAGGCTTAAAAATAATTTTTTTAAAAAAATTTTAAAGGCCTTGAAAAGGTATTTCTACGCTTGGTCAAACTTAACAAGATGATTTTGTGTTGTATTTGATTTTTTAGGTTATTTGGCAATTATAGAAAATCTAAAGACTAAATTGTAAAAATGAAAAAAATTATTCCAAGGCCATCTTAGTTTGGCTAAATGCTTAGTGCACCTTTAGGAGTATTTTTTATGCATTTTATACCTTTTGGGGACTTTTTTATAATTTTTGAAAGTTTAGGGACTTGTTTGCAAAAAGTTGAAAAAAGTGGTATATTACCAAAGGTACTTAGCTAACTTTCTTTGTGATTTTTTATATGATTTTCATGTATTTGATGTTTGATTTTTATGTCATGTTGGGACCCTTTTGCAAAGTTAGAAATATCCAGGGACCATTGAATGAAGCCTTATATTTTAAGGTCAAAATGGTCATTTCTCATGTCAAATTACCTATCTAGGTTATTTTGGTCATTTAAGAACATTTCTAGCATTTTTAGCTATGTTAGGGATCAAATGCAAGTTTGAGAAATTTAGTGAATTATTAGCAATTTTTGCATTTTAGGTCAATTTTAATGTCAAAGCTACTTGTTTAAGGTAAAATTATTAGCTTATCGAGTCCTTTAAGGTTATCGGATATTTTTATGTCAAAGGTATGCCTTAGGAGTATTTTAACAATTTATGTTAGAACCAAGTCTTATCTGATCATTGAGATACTTCTATGTAGAAAGGTGCATAGTAGGAATAGGTTCATTCATTTACCCAGTTATCGAGTCCTTTAGGGTTACTAAAATACTTTTATGTTGAAGGTACAGCTTAAACGTATTTAGTAATTTACCTTAAAACAAGTTCTATGTGATCACTGTGATACTTATATGTCGAAGGTGTACAGTAGGGATAGGTTCATTCATTAGGAAGTTATCAAGTCCTTTGGAGTTACCGAGATACTTTTACGTTAAAGGTATATCTTAGGGATATTTTAGTAATATACCTTAAAACTAAGTCCTTTAGCCTCACCAAGACATTTTTAAGTTGAAGGTTTACTTTAAGATGGCTTAGGATAAGTTTTATTATTTTTCATAAAACTGAACTTTTTGAAAATTATGCAATGTCTTCAAGCTAAAGTAGTTCATGGAATGTCTCCCAGTATTTGAGAGATGATTTATTTTAAAAGATAAAAATATCCCAACCATGTTGCGATAGCTTAGCAACTCTACAAGGGATAGGGTAGAGAGTCAGACTTAAATTAATTACATGTTAACAAAATTTTGATTAAGTCGGTTTCAATCAATATGTAATTATAATTCTTGCTATTTCCAAAGCAAAAAATTTTTTGTTTATATGGAAACTTTGGTATACATTGTTCATTTTGTTCACTAACCCTTTTGTTTCCTTTGCAGCATTATTTTTAAGATGCATTTAGGATAGGGTTTTTATTATTTTTAAAAGAGTTGAAGTAGCTTTCTAGGCATATTATTAGATTTTCCTCTAGGCACAGGAAGGGGGCTCTACTTTCTAAGGTGTTAGCCTCTCATGAGCCAACGAAAAACCTACCAAGTGTAAATTCCTATGCCTGCTCGAGGCGTTAGCCTTGTTATGGGAATGGAAGAGACTCTAACTTGAGTTGAGTCATTTCTAACATAAACCCACAATAGGTAAGGATTAGAGTACCTCATTAGTCTCTTTTGGGCTCAAGGAGCAATTCGAGAACCTGTTTAGCTATTTAACCTAAACTTCATGTAATGACCTATAAGGTCCTCACCTAGTTAGAGTCATACCTGGTTGTAGAAGTTACCCAATTAGGTACACATAGAGGAACGCCTCTAACCATTTATTTTTATAATTTGATTTTCTTGATAACAATAAATATATATTGTGTAGCTATGAAAATTCATTTTTATTATATTTATTTCTTGCTTGATTTGCCATATTGTGATGAATTTTCTCAGAGCAATTACTAGTAATTGCTATTTTAATTTTAATAAAAAATTTTGTAATAGGAAAACTGGACTTCATGGATTCTTTTTTTAAGTTAAAAAAAGAAAACAAAGAAAAGAAGAAAAAATTGAAATCACAATCAATTTGATCAAATCCTTGGAGCCTTCGGGTATGTTAAAAAAAAAGAAAAAATAGTGTTAGGCTTTTTCCATTTTTAATTTTTCTTTTGCACAGCATCCCCATGCCATAAAACACTTGCAACTTCTTTCAAGCTTTTTTGCATCTTTAAGATTCCCATATTCATTTGTGTATATACTCATAAATTCATAATTCTAATGATATATTGAATTCATTTCATTTATTACATTTTATGGATTAAGATATGGGTGACAATTTAGAGGCAAAAATTAGCAGAGGCAAAAATTAGCATATTAGGTCCATACAAGAGGAATTCAGATATAAGTTTCATGGAATGAAAAACTGTTTGCAAAACTATTTAAAATAACTACTAACATTCTTGAAAAGGAATCTATAAAAAATGGCATCACCTATTGGGCATCACCTTGACAACTCAATTGGAAGCACGGGTTAGCACTCTAGAAAGAACTATCGGGAAGTCAAACAATATGTGCAAAGGACAATTTTCAGAGTTGATAGAAAAAATAGGGAATCGAAAGTAAAATAGAATGGATTGCCCTCAAGAGTCACTATCATCACTGCCTTTAATCCAACCATATGCACTGGACAACTTAAAAACTGAACCAAACATATCACTAAAAGAGGATCCTGATCTATGTTAATTTAGATAACTAAAAAGTATGTGCGTAATCTCCCAACACTACAGATCAAACCAAACCCTTGTTAACATTTTACTATTCGCTAATCATGGAGAAATAAAAAAAATTCTATATTTAACTCAATCCTACTAATCTATAGATAAGTGTACCCTTGTTTCCTCCAAAGTCGACTGGTCACACATGTTCATGTTAAATCCCATGAAATCCCATGTAAAAAAGGTTATAATCCTCATGCCTACTTTGAGTACCATGTTAGAGTCCAAAGGCATTCTATTAAACTCTATAGTCAATATAAAAACAAGGTGGAAAGCTTTATAGAACCTGGAGCATTAACATTTGAAATAGAAACATGATCGGAAGGAACTCACTACAAAATTATTTCTAAGCCACTTACCTCAGGGGGGTGGGAAAATAATCAAGACAAAAATCAATTTGATTTGATTCTCATCATCTATGCTGAACTGCTACTGTAACTTATTAAGAACTATTTTTGGGTACCTTTATAGTTAAAGCCGCTGGATCTTTATATCCAAGTGATTACAATGCCAATAAGGATGTGTATATAAATCTAACAAGTGAGGTTATTCAATAAAAGGCTATTTCTAGTTGAAATGCAAAGTTGGGGACTTCATCCAACTAGGAATATCAAGTTTCAAAAGGAAAAAGACTAAGTTCCTATAGGAATTCAATGACTAAACTTTAAAAAGGTGAAAGGAAATTTTTTTAAAAATTAAAGTGCTAAAAGGCAATAAAGGGATGTTAAAGATAATATTTTGGCTACTTACAGGGTTTTGTAAATATAAGGTTCAAAAGGATTGATCATTATTTGCAAGAATTCCCTAAAAGTATTCAGACAACTAAAAAACTGAAGTGTTTGCAAGAACAGTCCTTTTATTGGTTTTTCTTTTGAATCTTATGATGCTTTTGTATCCCAATAATGAATGAATAAATCAAAAAGTTCTGGTTGATGATGGTGCTGAATCATGAGTCAAATTTGTTGAATTCTTGCCCTTATGATAATTTCCATGTCTGATATTTAGCCAATTGCTGTGCACCTTATTTATCCTATCAAATACAACCTTATTCATTCACATATTCATTCATTCACTCACTCATAAGTTCCTCCATTTTCCATTCATTGAAAAACATACATGGATGATGATAGAGATTAATGTTGACAAGGCATATATTCATGGAAACAAATTTTAAGTTTTTTTTTGTTCAAGGTAATATGGAACCATAAGGTAGAAGAAAGATACAATACTTGACAAGACAAGTTAGAATAAATCCAAAAAAAAAAGAGAAATGGGAGTTTCAAACATTTCAAATCCTTCAATGAACTAAAAAAAAAAGTCATGGAGGACAAGTCTACGCAAAAGCAAAACCTTGACTAAAGGAATTTCCAAATAGTTCCATATCATACTGACACTCTTGCTGAGGCATCCGGGGAAGTACAAGTAGAAGGATCACCAACTAATATTCAAGAGACACAAATAACAAATAACCAAAATATACAACAAAATGTGCCTATAGCTAGTTTACCATCATCCATTATATTAACCCTTATGCTCTCCAAAAGTGTGGCAAATGTGAGGACCACTACCACAGTTCCTAATTTGGATGAAAAAAAGGCGTAAGCAAAAGGGTAAAAAGCTGGTTGAGGTAAAAATCAAAAAAATAAAAGCTACAGCTTCTTGAAAAAAGGCTAAAAGCTATAAAAGGGGCTAAGCTCTTATTGGGGTGAATGTTGATTATCTTAGTCTAGTGCCAAATTTGATTATTCCACCAAAGTTTAAAATTTTAATGTTCAAAAAGTATGGTAGATTTACGTGTCCCAAGGCATATTTGATAACATATTCCATATAATGGCTTGGTATTTGATATGAGAAATTGCTTATCCATATTTTCCTAAAAGCTTGACTAGGGTAACTCTGGAATTGTACTTCGAATTAAAAAGAGGCCAAGTGAGCATATAACGAGATTTGGCTTAAGAATTTTTATGATAATATGAGCATAGATTTGAAATTACTCTGTATCAAGAAACCCTCTAAAACATGAGAAAGAATCCTAATGAGAGCTACTGAAGAATACGCCTATGCATGGAAGGAAAGATATAGCCTTATGTGTCTAACTATTTCTCATTAGTAGATAAATGCATGCCAACTTCATGGACTCTCTGCCACCTCCATTCTATGATGAATTGGTCAAAAATTTGTTTTTTGAGTTCCCTAATATTTGTTTGTTTTAGAAAAAATTAAACATGGCATAAAAATAAGAAAAATCATGGATAGTAACCAGGTGGCATATGTGAGACAGGAAAGTGATCCGTCAATAAATTCTAGCAAATCATGGTCGATGAAAGTCTAGAACATAGTGAGTCAAGAAAATAAGGAAATCCATTCGGATTGTGTCTTTGCCCCTAGTTTTTCATCACTTAATGACTTCAATAGGTTTATCCTTGTACCTTATAGCCCTTTACATAAAATTTTTTGACCTAGAGTTTTGAAAGGTAAAAGAACCCAAGAGACAGTTCAAATGATTCTTAGAAACTTAAAAAAAAGCATGAAGGTGTATCATGCCCCACCAATTTCCTACATCAAGCTCTTTCATTTGCTTGTTTAAAATAATTTCCATTATCCCTAGAAAGCTTAGGAGACCTCTCTACCTAGAATGATACAATCCAAGTATCAGATGCAAGTATCACTAAGAGGGAAAGGTCATTCCGCGGAGAACTGCAATGCATTCAAAAGTAAAGTACAAGCTCTTAAGAATGCTGACTCAGTAAAATTCTAGGAGCTAGTGGATGCCTATCTAGGATGATTAGCCTAAAGGTCATTGACCCTATAGTAGTATGCCAATCAAGGGTAATTTCTATTTAGACTCTAAAACTCTGTACCTTTTCTTTTAAAAAAATATGAATTTTATTTTATGAATAAATAAACATTATCCATCCAGTCACAAAACATGAATTTTGGTAATAATGATTTCCATTATCTAGGGTAATGAGAAAATTTTGAAAAATTTTTATTTTGGAAAGGTGAGTACCATTAAATTGAACTCTTTTAGAAAAGTCCTACACTTTTATTTATATTATTGCTTTAGACATTCAACTATAAACCTTTCATACCTAAATTTTCTTTTTTGGATTTCTCGAGGCTCGAATAAACAAGGTATGCGCCTGAAAGATAAAGTACCGATAGTTTGAGAGTAACTTTGCGATCTCCCAAATTCACTTCAATAACCTTTTACCATAACTTCCATGACACCCTTCTAAATCCTTGATTATAAGAATGTGAGCAAACATGAGCCAAAAACAATTTTTGCTTTGGGTTAAATCCTTTTAAATTCAAAGCCAGATCAATAAGACGTGAATTTCAATATTTCCTATGCTGATTTAACTTTTTTCTTGCAAGCATAACTAGAACCAAGATTTATTGTGCTATGAAGTTGATAATGTTGAAGGGTAGGCACTAAGCTTTAATAAGATTCAAAAATTTGAGTGCAACATTGTTAAGGTACTCAAGATGATTTTAAAAAGAAAACTAGCCTTTTTCCTAAAGCAATACTTGTCAATTCAAATGGCTTTGTTTAAAATGACAAATGGCCATCTTTCTTTATCTTTTCGCAATAGAAAATTATTTCACTTTACACTCCTCTTTGAACAAGATGATTTATTCTTTCTTTAAAACTTAATCAAGGATCACCTCTACACTAATGAGCAAATTTTATTCTAAAGTTATAAGAAGTATAAACTATTATCATGATGCAAAGTCAAAGATCGATCCATATTTCAAATCTTAAGTTCCTTCAAAAATAAAGAATGAAGAAGACAAGCTGAAGAAAGAAATGAAGAAAAACACAACAAAATGAAAAAGCAAAAAAAAGTAAAGAAGCAAAGATATGTTTACCTCAAAAGATATGACAAATTAAAATTCTTTTGAAGAGAAATGAACTTTAATTTACTTACCCTTAAATACTTGATTCGGGCCTATCTTTTTTTTCTTTTTAAACCCTAAACCATGGCCTACACTATATACCTACAAAGTCTATTTCAATCAAATATGGCTTTGAGGTTAAGCTATTTCTAAGAAACTCTTCAAAAATTCATCTCTTTGGATGAGTTTGGAGTCCTTAAAAATATGATACGACAATCAATTAGAAGAAAAAGATTGAAAACATAGAGAAAAAAAAGAAAATTGAAAAAAAAATGAAAAAAAAATAAGCTTTTAGGGTGAAGCTTGAAAAAAGTAGTCTAAAACAAACTTAAAAGCTTCGAAATTTCTTCTAAACCAAGAAAGGTAGCCACTGAACTAGTCCTTGTTAATAAAAAATGATCCTAAACCTATAAAAATTTCACAACATCAGCAAAAGGTTGAGTCCAATGCCCAAATATTGATTTTATTCAAGATAAATTTTTAGAGCCCTTATACCCTACCTTCAAAATTGATGCATACCAAATGCCTTCTAATTAACCCCTTAAGACATGTTGTTTACTAATATTAGTTTAACACCTATCGAGCTATTATATTTGAAGATTAAATAGATGTTATAACTTAATTATTTTTCTTTCAAGGAATTCTCATCAAAGGAATATATATCTAAACTTGGTCTTGATAAACCTCGATCTGGTTATACCAATTTTTTCTAATCAAATTTTAACACTTCAACCCCTTCTCATTTCATTCAAAGATATCCCAAATGGTGGTCATTAATCATAAGAAAGTTTTAATATCAAAAGATAAAGATAGCAAATCCATCGTCCTTGATATTGGAAAATTCATCAATAAAATTATTTTAAAATTTTCATAGTTTTTGATCAAGTAAATTCTTTCCCAAGTTAGAATGAGAAGGTGATCTCGTTCATAAATCATAGAATTTAGATGAAATATGATACTTCTCATGATTTTAATAGGATTATTTGAATATGCCTTGAGTAATGAAGTGTTGACTCTTACTTATTTACATAAGATTGTATCCTTGAATTGATAAACACGAATTTGATATTTGGTGACTTTTTTAAAAAAAAATCAAATAAGTCTTAGATTACTAAAGTACAGATTGGAAAAAAAAATTGATAGACCAAACATGATATCACCCTTTATTGATTTAAACCCTCAACATATCAAGAAAAAAAAGATTAGTAGAAATGTGGCTTAGATAGGTGAGGCTTTGCCAACATACAAGAAGATTAACCTATGATATTCGAAGTAAGATGGCTTCATTTGATCTTGTGATAGGTAAGTGAATAAGGATTTAGGTCAACTTCAGTTGGTTAAGCAAAAAGATTTATAGAGTTATTATTTGTTTGCCTTAGTTGGTTAGGAACTAGTGGAGTAAGATGACCTCTTTATTCAATCTTATGAAAGCTAGGTGAAGAAGGCTTTAAGTTAACTTCATTTGATTAAGTAGAAAGATTAGTAGAGTTGCTATTTTTTAGCTTCACTTGGTTAGGAACCAGTAAAGTAAGATGAACTTTTTATTTGATCCCATGAAAGATAAGTGAAAAAGGCTTTAAGTCAACTTTATCTAATTAAGAAAAAGTATAGGTGGAGTTGTTATTTGTCAGCTACAGTTGGTTAGGAACCATTGGAGTAAGATGGCTTTTTCATTTGATCTTATGAAAGATAGCTGAAGAAGGCTTTAAGTCAACTTCATTCAATTAGAGAGAAGGATAAGCTAAATTGTTATTTATTAGCTTCACTTGGTTAGGTACCAATGAAGATGGCCTCTTCCTTCACTCGTATGAAAAGTATGTGAAGAAGGCTTTAAATCAACTTCATCCAATTAAATAAAAAGATTGATTGAGCTGTTATTTTATCAGCACTTGGCTAGGAACCAGTAAAGTAAGATGTCCTTTTCATTCAATCCTATGAAAGGTAGGTGAAAAAGGTTTTAAGTCAACTTCATCAAATTAAGCAGAAAAATTGAGGGTGGTGTTATTTGTCAACTTCACTTAGTTTGGAACTAGTGGACTGAGATAGCCTCTTTATTTAATCTTGCGAAAGGTAGGTGAAGAGGGCTTTAAATCAACTTTATCTAATTAATTAGAAACATCGAGGAGCTATTATTTGTCAACTGTACTTGGTTAGGAAACAATGGAGTAAGATGGCATTTTCCTTTGATCTTGTGAAAGGTAAGCAACGAAAGCTTTAAATCAACTTTGTCCAATTAAGCAAAAGGATTTATGGAGTTGTTATTTGTTAGCTTCACTTGGTTAGGAACCAGTGTAGAGTAAAATGGCCTCTTTATTTGATCATTTGAAAGGTAGATGAAGAAGGTTTTAAGTCAAATTCATCCAATTAAGAAAAAAGATCAGCAAATTTTTCTAGGTTCTCTTCATTTGGTAGAAAACTAATGAAGTTAATCTGCATAAAAGCCTAAAAGTAGATAATGGCCTCAACCTAGTCAAAATTGGTACCTAAAATGAAAGATCCTAAGATAGCTAATAGCTCTATCTTTGTCAAAATTAGCACCAAAAATGAAAAGCCCAAGAGTAGTTGATGGTTCTTTCCTTGTCAAAATTGGCACCAAATGAAAAGCCCAGGAGTAGCTGATGGCTCTACATCTGTTGAAAGTGGCACCAGAAATGAAAGGCCTAAGAATAGCTTATGGTTCTATCTTTATCAATATTGGCCCCAAAATGAAAAGCTGAAGAGTATTTGATGGCTCTATCCCTATCAAAATTGGCACAAAAAATGAAAAGTCCAAAAATTAATAATAGCCTTGGCCTAGTCGAAATTGGCCCCGAAAATAAGAAAACTTAAGAGTGTTTGATGGCTTTGTCCTTATTGAAATTGGCACCAATATGAAAAAGCCTAAGATTGGTTGATGGCTTTATCCTTAACAAAATTAGTACCAATAATTAAAAGCCAAAGAGTAGTTAATGGTTTCATTCTAATCCAAATTGGCATAAAATGAAAAAGCCTAAGGTAGCTTATAGTTTAATCCTAGTCAAAATGGAACCAAATATAAAAAGCTCAAGAGTAGTTGGTGGCTCAATCTCTACAAAATTGGCATTAAAGAAATAAAAAAGCCCAAAAGTAGCTGATGGTTCATCCTAGTGAAATTGGCACCAAAATCTGAAAGCCTAATAGTAGCTTATTGCCTTGAACCAGTCAAAATTGACATTAAAATATAAGAGCCCAATGTAGTTGGATGGGTACAAAACTAATGCAGTTGGCCAATACATATGTATTAAAAAAACTTTTTGGTTGAAAGACTTATCAACCCAAATAAAATTGTATTTATTTAGTCTTAGCCCTATTCTTAATTCTCAATAACAACAAAAGAGGGTAATTGTAGACACCCAATTTTGTTCGGGCTATTTTCCCACTAATCCTAAAATAAATGAGATTGATAATTAGGTAATCACTTTAATAGAGGTTGAGCTCCTCCAGGTGGACTAGGCTTACAAGACCTATTTAATCTTATCTACATGACCGCTCATACATGTGATAAAAAAATTGTCATTTCAAGGGTCGTAGAGAACGAATCTCAAATAAAAAAGATAAACATTAAGGTAAAAAAATAGTTTTTAAATTGATTCTTTTGAAATTTTGAAGTTCATTTTTTCATATGATATCATGTTGAATTTCCCATATTTAGGAATTTTTTAATATTTTTCATGAAATTTTAAAAGACAACTATCTTATATTTTTATTAATACGATATAGTATTTATGCCAATACTCACCCAAAAATAAAAAATATTCAAGAAAAATTTTATATTGGCATTTTATACCATAAGTGTCAAATTGTCAATTTTATTCAATAAAATTTTCACAACACTACAAACATCACACTCACAAAAATCTTTGGTAAAAGTTGTCGAATTTCAAATTTTTATATTTTTATAAATTAATATTTTGATTAATGTGTTGAATTAAATTCATTTTTATAAAATTTAAACATAGTTTTTAAAATATTCTCATTTCCAAAGTACAAAATTTCCTGTTTCGTAAATTTTTTACTAGACTTAAATTTTTAAAATTCTTTAAAAACATTGATTAAATACATATTAATTTAGTTTTTGAAACTTTATTTTTTTATATATTAATTTTCTTCCGTAAGTTTTTTTCTCATAAAATTTTAAGACTTCAGTGTCCAACACTTGGAATTTTCATAAAATTTCTTACACATAAAATTTTTCAAAAATTCGTTGTAAAGTCCAACAATTGGAATTTTCACGAGATATTTTTATAATTTATAGTTTGGGCCAAATTTCTTTAAATAGGTCAAAAACATTCAAATTTTGTTAATAGGCCTAATAAGCCCATTAATCTTTCAACAAGTTTAACAAGCTTGCCAAGCCCATTTTTGATTTTTCACAAGCCCATTTCATTCTCTACAAGCCCAACAAGCCTATTTTAAATTTTTCAGCAAGGTCCAATTAGGCCCATTTTGATCTTACAACAAAGCCTAATAATTTTTCTCTCTCTAAAATTTTTATTAATTGTTTTTGGATCTAAAAATTTATTATGGATATTTAATTGAGTTTTTTATGTGTTTAAATTAGTAAATAAATTTATTAATTCATAACTTTTAATTTCTTCCAGTTTAGTCATTCCAATTCATTTTTCCATAAAATTTGCAATTATGACTCTATAATTTTTATTTTTTTCATTCTTAAAATTTTGTTTATATTTATTTTAATTATGAAATTTATTCATTAAGTTACATGAACGAGTTTTATTGGAATTTAAGTTTTCCTTTACCAATTTGGTTACATTTTATCTATATATTAAATTAATATTATCAAAATTATCATGAAACCTACCCTTAGCCCACCTTAGGCTTTTTGACTAAGGTTAGATGATTATTATATGAAGACAAATTAATTAATTAAAGCCTAGAAAAATCTAAAGATTAATTAACAAATAAAACAAATAAAATAATAAAAGGAAATGTGTGGAAATTGCTAGAACCCATTCAACCAAGGGGTTTCTTACAACCCTTGGCTGACTTAGTTCCTCGATAAATAGAGGCTTCTAGGAAGGACTTAATGGCTTTCCAACCAAAAAAATAACAAAAATGCTTAAAAAAATCAAGTTTTTACATATATTCTACACTTTCAAGGTAAAAATATTTTGAAAATTTTTAGTTTTTGTTACTTTCATTCATTTTTCTTCTTTTTAGTGAGCCAAAATCATCCTTGTAATCATGGATTTTAATCCATACTAAAAGGTCAAGTATGATGGCTATGAACAATATTTCTTGATTTTGTTGTTATATTTGATTTTTATTAATAATATGTTGATTTTCATCAAGATAACTTGTTTTCTCAATAAAAATATTGTTATTTTCATGTGTATACTTTTATGTTAGTTTTCTTAATATTTTCACATTGATTTATGTTGATATTTTCATTATTTTTTATGATTTTATGCATGTTTAAACTCAGTAAAAATTTTGATATGTATTTATGTTGATATTTATGAAAACATGAGATGGAAGAAAATTATTTTGGTCACATAGATGCTGGTGGAAAATGATTAAGGCCTTTAGATAATTTTTTATGCTTGATTTCATGGTATTTTGGATTATTTTGTAATATTTGGAAATTTGTGAATGCTTAAAAATAATTTACCCAAATTTTTGACAGCCTTGGAAGGGTATTTCCATGCTTGGCCAAACCTAACAAGATGATTTTGTGATGTTTTTGATTTTTAGGTAATTTAGTAATTGTAGAAAATCTACGGACTAAATTGTAAAAATAAAAAAATTAGTCAAGGCCATCCAAATTTGGTTGAATGCTTAGTGGATCTTTAAGAGTACTTTTCATGCATTTTAAACCTTTTAGGGACCTTTTTGTAATTTTTAAAAGTTTAAGGACTTGTTTGCAAAATGGTGAAAAAAATAGTCTATGAGTGAAGGTACTTAGCTGAACCTTCATTGTAATTTTTGATATGATTTTCATGTTGGTTTTGATATATTTGATGTTTGATTTTGTGTTTTATGACATGTAGGGACCATTTTGCAAAGTTAGAAAAGTCTGAGGACCATTTAGTAAAGCCTTACATTTTAGGGTCAAAATGGACATTTGTCTTGCCAAATTACCCATTTAGGCTATTTTGGTCAGTTAGGAACATTTCTAGCATTTTTATCCATGTTGAGTTTAAAACTTAATTTGAGAAATTTAGAGACCTATTAGCAATTGTTAAATTTTAGGTCAATTTTGATGTCAAAGCTACCCATTTAAGGTAAAATTGTTAGTTCACATCATTATTATGTGTTTTAAGGTTACCAAGATACCTTTATGTTAAAGGTACAACTTAGGGGTATTTTAATAATTTATATTAGAACCAACTCATATGTGATCATCAGGATAGTTCTATATCGAATATGCATAGTCGGAATTGATTCATTCATTTATGAAGTTATTCAGTCCTTTAGGGTTACTTGGATACTTCTTTGTTAAAGGTACATTCTAGGAGCATTTTAATAATTTCCTTAAAACCAAGTCCTATATGATCATTAGGATACTTAGCTATCGAAGGTGCATAGTAGGAATAAGTTTGTTTGTTAGAAAGTTATTGAATCTTTTACGGTTATCGAGACACTTTCATGTCAAAGCTATACTATCGACGTTCAATGTGCCCGGCCTTTATGAACTTTAGACGATCCGAAGGGCCAAAGCATGCTCAACTTAAAAATATGATGATGTTTACCATGAAAGTGTAAAAGACCTTCGAACTAATCGCTCATCTGACTAGTCTTGGATGGCCACCACGAAGCGGCCATAAACTTGGAGTTACCACCGATCATTTTAAGTTAGGCATGACCAGATGCTTATTAAAAATAATACTAGAGATTCGTTGTTTTGGGTCTAGGAGTTGGTTACATGTAGGGAAGGATTAGCACCCCCACAATGCCCAAAAATCGGTACCATCTAACTATATTTTACTTGAATCTCGATTTCCTCAGTTCCATTTTTATCATTATTTAAATATAATTCTCTCTAATGCATGAAATTTTGTAAGTATATGAGTCCAGGTTTTAATGAAAATTTTATCACCTATGTGCCTCGGAGAGGTGAGAAACATAAGGGTTTTTGATAAAAATGATCTTTGAATAGGTTTTTTAAAAAAATTAAATATTTTATGTCCGACACTAGAGAGATACCGACACGAGATATCATTTTGTGATTCTAAAAATAATTTTTAAAGCATGAATGCTAGAGGTCCCTATAAAAGGAAACATATTAGTAAGATAAGAAAGAAAATAATAAATACATCCATACAAAAATAAACACACAAAATACATAAAAAATAGGGATGATCAAAATGTATCTGGTAGTTGTCTTCAATTATTGATGAATAACCAAGACGACAACGTTAAGACTTAGTTGGATTTGATGGAAATTTGAAAAGAAAAAGGTTTCTATGACTCAAGATAGAGAAAAGCTTGGATTTTAGAAGGAATATAAAGAGCAGAGTTAGAGTATCCCCTCAAAAGAGTATGGTTAGAGCATCCCTAAAAATGGGAATTCAATGTCATTTTGAGGTAAAAACAAGGTTGGAGTATCCCTCCAAAATAATAAGGTTGGAATGTCTCCAAAAATGGAAGTTTGATATTGGATTTAAGGTAAAAGCAGGGTTGGAGTATCCCCTCAGAGTAGTAGGGTTGGAATATCCCTGAAAATGGAAGTTTGATATTGGATTTAAGGAAAAGCAAGGTTAGAGTATCCCCTCAAAGTAATAGGATTAGAGTATCCCCGAAAATGAAAAATTTTGACGTTCAAGAGGATTGGGTTATTTTTTTGGATAAGGGGATCTTTGAAAATCAGGAGTCAAAGATTTGGCTAAAATGTTTCTCTTTTGTTTAGCATTAGTCTGATTCTAAACGAGGTTTAGGTCATACAAATGGGCCAAGTAGATCATGAGGTTTCAAACGCCTTAATAAAAGCATTTCAAAAATTAAGTTAGAAACAACGGACAGCATTGCATTATTTCTCTTTCTAAATTTATTTTAAGCTTATCTGAAGCTCCCGGGGGCTAAACAAGGTACTGTTGGAAAGATAACTCAATATGGATTAGTGTAAAAATATTCCAAAAATCTTAGGAAATCACTTTCTAGGCGAATTAAATTTTGAATTTCAACTTGACTCAACACTAGCAGCATGTACAGGGTAAAGGTATGATGGACTTTGAAAAATCATTTCTGATCCATCCAAAATTGTTAAAATATGAATAATACCTTTCTGAAAAGGGAATTTCATGAACTCTATAGGAGAAATATTCAAGGAATTCAAAAATGTTGCTTGCTAGGCCGAAACAGGTCGAATAGTAAATTGCTCATTGGATCAAGGGGTTCATTCCACAGTCTCAAAGTAGTTTAGGATGATGGAATAACCCGTTGACCATGCCATTATGAGGGTGTTTGGCCAAGGACCAAGGATTCACTGTTTTCAACTAAAAGACTTCATTCATTTTTTGAAAACTAGTGTTCTTATACTTATTCTTCCATTTCATCTAGAACTGAATACTTGCTTTACCCCCAAGGTTGGAAAACCAACTTCATAAAAATCTTAAGCCCATGTTATTCTCTATGTGTGGGAGATAGCATATGCCTAACTTGGGGTTATTTTTTGAAATCAAGGTTTTTAGCATTCAAACAAGCTTTTCAACACAAGTAAAGTGCCACAAGCATAATATAGAACATGGAGAACATATATGCACAAGCCAAGATGACATTTTTCATAGAAAAGATAAAAAGAATGCATGAAGGTGATATATAGATGCATGAACATACTTAGGATGAACATGCTAAAAAAGGCATTTTTATTTCGTGGAACCTATTAAGCTGCTAGGAAATTTATGGGTATACTTATGACATGTTAAGATGCATGCTTTAAGCATGAGATGCAGATGTGAATGTGGAAGGAACATGGCAAGGTCCCATGGACAGAGGCTGTTATGTTGATGAAAATGCAAAGGAACATGCTTAGTTGACCATACAGCATGTAGGCACTAAGAAAAACATCAAGATCCTAAACTACCACAACCAAAGCCACAAAAATGCATGGGAGTCCTAGGGTGGCCATAAAGGCATAAAAAAGGTTTACTAAGATGATGTTAATGACAAAAAAAAATATAAAGATCAAGGTAAAATAGATTTACCAAACTCAGAGCAATGTCTATAAGCTTAATTTTTTCCTTCTGCTTGCTATTATTTAGCAAGAAAATGATGAAAGGAGATAGCTTTCTGGTGGCATGGTTGATGGTGAGGCTTTTTAAGGATCAAAATGTGTGGAAAGTTAGGTTCCTGAAGGTTTTCCAGTGGTTTTGGGGTAGCTATAAGAATGGAGTATGGAAGCCAATGAAATTATGCTTTGGGTGTTAAGAATGGCTAGAGAATTTTTAAGAATGGCTTTGGGGTTTTTGGTGAAAGGCTTTTTTTTCTTTCTTTAAAAGAAGTCCTCTTGCTAAGCTAGCTATGTACCTCTTTTATCTTTATGCTCAGCCAATGACTTGATGAGGCAAACCAAGGGCATTGTTAGGTTTTCTTCTCTGCACAGGGAAACATCCAGGTAACATGCTCAGTCTACCCCCCATTGCTATTGGCTCTACCATGCAAACTGGTATGCTGAAAGACAGTGGTCGCCTAAATCTAAAAAGCCTGACCTGTCCTTCAATAGGCTATTATCTTAATGAAAGTGACCTTTGTCTTTTACAAATTGTGCTTTGAAACTTTTTTTTTAAATCTAATTATGAGCCCAAAGATGAAACTTGTTATGATTTTTGATGATTCTTAATGCAAAACATGTGTTTAGACTAGATTTTGAATAGGTAAATGTAAGAGAAGAAAGTTGGCTTGAAATAGCCAAAATAGCTTGCATGTATCGTTACATATCACTTGGTATTGATACTTAAGGTAAATTTTGTGCATAAGTATCAATACAGGGATACTTGTATCGATACTAAGAGCATAAATTATTTCTAGTCTTAAGACTTTGAGCTTTGTATCGATACTCCATGAACTTGTATCGATTCTCATGCCTGTGTAGTGATACATTTCACCAAAAATCACAACTTTAGCTACTACCAAGACTTGTATCGATACAATCATAGTAGGTATCGATACCAAATCCTCATGTATCGATACTACACATGGAAATTCACAAATTTGGTAATGTGGAAGCCTCGTTTTTGAATTTTTCTTTAAAGCGATCTATAGGCATTTTAGGCCTTCCCAAAAAACTTTATCACTTGGCGAAGATTGTTCCCTAGCTTTATCTCTATTTTTTTTTTATTTTGTCACATTCTACCTAACTCCTAGGGTACTAAAAACTGGTACGGATAAAATGAGGGGTCTACATATACCTAAGAGACATTTTAGTAATATACTTTAAAACCATGTCCTTAAGGGTCACGAGGATACTTCTAAGTTGAAGGTATACTTTAGGGTTGCTTAGGATAAGTTTTATTATTTCTCATAAAATTGGAATTGTTGAAAACTAGGGCAATGTCTCCAAGTTAAAGTTGTTTGTGGAATGTCTCCTAGTATATGAAAAGGGTTTCGCAGATTATTTTAATAATGAGATATCCTTTTAAATAAATAAAAATCAAGATTTTTTAAATTTTTTGAAAATAAAACCTTTCATGTTCCTCTAGTTCTCCAGTGGAGTGAAAAAGATATTTTGATTTTTAAAAACCTTTCATGTTCCTCTAGCTCTCTAATGGGGTACAAAAAAAATGATACAAAGTTTTGTGTTCTTCCAGTTTTCTAATAAGGTGCAAATAATCTTTTAATTTTCAAAAATATTAAAAACCCAATTTTCTTAAATGAAATAATAAATTTGTTTCATAAAAATTTATTTTGGTAAATAAGAATTATAATTAAATACTAGCTAGTGAAACTGAATTAAAATCAAATTTTAAGTTAATACGTAATTAATAAGGTACTAATTGCTAAGCTTCTTGAGAGGGATTGATCTTGACTCATGATTATAACCAATTCTAAACCTTTTGGCACAATCTTTGGTATTATTGCAGACCTCAGAGCTCATTTCTAAGGGTTTTGTGACCCTTAAAATATAAACTCTAGTAGGTGATCATTTTCAGCTAGCCAAATTTGATTAGCGATGACTCCAAAAAAATAGTCATAAGGTTAAGTCAATTGAGCGATTCATCTCAACGACTTGTCCCCAAACATAGAAAATAAGAAAAATAATAATGATATGGCCCTAAAAAATTAAAAAAATGATTATAATTATATATATATATATATAAATGAGGGTTACACTCACCTCTTAAGTCGAGCTAGTCAGGATTTGCATCTTGGCCATGTTGTAGTAGGATTTAAGAAAAATTGAACAAATTCTCCTGAACTACTCTTTCGACGCATTCAAATGCCTCAAATGCATCCAATTAGTTCACCACTAGAATCGCCAAGCTATTGGAACATGCCTTTAAAAGGTCCTCCCGGAGTAGGAATCGTACATGACATAAAATATTAGGTGAAGGAAATTGGTAAAATGTTTTGCTTGCAACATGAGAAGGGTTTGGACAAATTGCTCATCCAAATAGTGTTAGATGGTCACCATAAAGTAGCCAAGGCTTAGGGGAAAATGAGGTACTGTTTGAAAGGTAGCTCAACAAGGATTAATACAAAAATATTCCAAAAGTTCCATAAAAACATTTTCTAAGAGGAATTAATTTTTAAAGTTGTGCTTGATTTTGCATTGGTAATAGGTGTATGGGAAATGGTGCAATAAACTTTGAAAAATCATCCTAAACTCATCTATAATTGTCAAATCTCAAATGATAATTTTTGAAAAAGGAATTTCATGAATATTTTAGGAAATTATTTAAAAAATCTATAAAAATTGCCTGATAGGCAGAAATGGCCCAAACAGAATATGAACCCCTAATTCTAAGGGTTCTAGATAGCAAAGATTTGATAAATCATAACTCCTTCATCTGAGCACATTTAGGAGCAAAGGGGATACTCTTGGAAAGGTAATTCAATGCCCTTTTAGGGAAAATACCAAGAAATTCAAAAAAAAAATTTAAGGTTTAAAAATAATTTTTCAAGTTGAGGTCACAGTGCTACTAATGCTAAAATAGGGGTCTTGATTATCCTAGTCAAATATTAATGTCTTGAACATGTGAATATTTGTCATCTTGAGGGTTCATGATAGTGGAGTAATAGATAAATTCAAATCCTAAAGAGTAGGCCGATGAATAGCTTGATATTCATGCTATTTAATTAGCAAAAAGACTCACAACCAAGACTTTCAATCAAACACTTAAAAATCATTTTAAGGATTTTATTGGGCATGAAAACATATTTTATTTCACCCTATTAGGCCATTAATCTAAGATAAATTGCTTAATATTAACCCAAGATTAAAGTATTAATTTGGTAAAAATAATAGACTAGATTAATCCTATCATTGAGGTTAATCTTAATGTAATTTAGGGTTGTTTTCGAAAAGGCATATCATTTATCAAGAAAGCATTTAATCAAACCTGTTATGAGCAGAAATGCATTTGAATGGCATGTAATATGGTACTGCATCATCAAGTAGCATTTTAACACATATTTCATAAACTAAACAAGCAAAAATATATCAAACACTCAAGGTATGCTTAGCACATAGAATATAGCATTTTAATAAGCATGTGATGACAAAAACACAAGCATAGCAAAGACCGTTGACCCATGCTTAGAATAAACAAAATACAAGAGGTGAAAATCATAATAAACAAACACATGGCAAAGAATAATCTCATCAAATTAGGATATGCAAAGACATCATCAACTAAAATCCAAAAAAGTAGCCACTAAAAGTATGTAAAAGGATAAAAATTACCTTCTGATTCCTTTTTGCATAAGCCCCTTAAGAAGTAATCAAAATCCTTTTTCTTTACATTTTCATGTGACCTCCTTTGGGCTTAAATTGTTTCAACATTTCTTTAACATATTTCCATTTTTGTTTTCTTTCTTTGTTAGTTCCCCTAATGTCATATGGTGCTGCTCTTATTTTTTTAATGTGGCATGTACGCCATTTGGTGGATGTGTGCTCGTGTCGTGAGAAAGTTTTTTATTTTATTTGGCGGATGAAAGTGATGAATAGGAAAGTGAGATAATGGTTGATAAGTACATGGGGAGTGAAAATTTTAGAGACTGTGCAGTGATGGTGGCCATGTAAATTTCGAAAGCCAGAGATCGACTTTATACCATAGCTTTATTGAAAAGCTAGGGCAATTATGGGGTAATTTTGAGTTTTCTTCTGCAATATGATGAGTCATGGTATCCATAAGATGTGCTTACAATTTCTAATTGGTCATAGTACCATAATTGAGTACCAATTAGCCACTAAAGTTCTAAAACATCCCCTGAATATTAAATTTTGCCATAAAATATCCCAGCATCAAACTAATTGGGCCTTTAAAATAAGCATTAACTCAACCCAATAGGCAAAAAATTAATTCAAATAATGGACATATTAGACTAAAATAATTTTAATAAGGGCCATCAAGAATTTAAAATATTTTAAAAAGTTACCCAATACAATTAAATAAAATAGGCTCAAAAAATGATGAAATATGCATGTGGGTCATATTTTATCTAATATATATTTTTATAAGTGTTAGCCCTAAATTAAATAATTTATGACCCAATATAATTACATAAAATAGCTTCAAATAAATTAATTAATTATGCACCTGAGATTTATTTTTTCTACTAAATATTTATAAGAGTTGGCCTTTAATTAAATAATTTATAACCCAATATAATTAAATAAAATAAGCATAAATAAATTAATTAAATAAAGATATGGGACCTATTTTATCTAATATATAATTTTTTCTAAGACTTAGCCTTAAATTAAATAATTTACGGTCATACCTAGTTAAGAATAATAGGGATTGGATCCGAGCTTATGCATTCGACTTTGATGATGCCCTAAAATGCTTGCATGGAGGTCCGAAAAAAATTAGGTGTCTACATCGAAGTTTGTTAAAACCAATAAAAAAAGATTTTGCTTCAACACCTTCAGCTTCGTCACCTATTCTTTCATGTTCTCAAAAGAACGTTTCCTTCTCTATTTAAAGGCTTGTTTATTGAAAACTTTCATTTTGATGTATGTGAACTTGCAAAAAATATGCGGGCTTGTTTATTGAAAACTATCAGGGAAGTGATAGTATTATTAGTGTATGTGAATAAAATTTTAGTAACAATGATGACCTAGAAGAAGTAGAAATCTTAAAGAATAAGCTGGTGAAGGAGTTTGAAATTAAAAAGCTGGGAATACTGAAATACTTTCATGGAACTAAAGTAGTTCACTCTCAAGAAGGAATTTTCATATCATAACAAAAGCGTTTGCTGGATTTACTAGTAGAAACTAGTAAGTTGGGGTGCTAATCAGTAGATAAACCCATAGAGCCCAATCCAGACTCCATAATTCTCCAAAAGATGCAATAGTGGATAAAAGATCGTACCAAAAAGCTATGGGAAGTTAATTTATTTATCCCATACTAGACTTAACATTGTCTATGCCGTTAATTTTGTGAGTCAATTTATGCATAACCTAAGAATCATATCTAAGAGCAGTCAATATAATATTGCAATATCTAAAGGCCATGCAATAAAGAGGAATTTAGCTCAAAAAAAGAGAAAGACTAAATCTTAAAGCCTATACAGATGTTAATTATGCAAGTTTCTTCGTTGATAGAAGATCTACATTTGGCTATTCTACCTTCTTATATAGTAATCTGGTGACTTAAAGAAGTAAAAAATAAAATACAGTTATAAGATCTAGCATAGAAGCTAGCTTAGAGCAATAGCGTTGGGGATTTATGAATTGCAATGGTTGAAAATAATTCGAGAATACTTGAAGGTTTGGTGGAAAGGTCCTATGAAGTTGTACTATGATAAGAAATCAACTATTAACATTGCACACGATCTGATACAACATGATCGCACTTAACATATTAAGGTACATAAGACTTTATTAAATAGAAGTTGGATAATGATCTAATTTGTACACCTTTTGTTTTTATAGAGATCAGCTTTACAAATGCACTCACCAAAGTATTGTT
This sequence comes from Adansonia gregorii, assembly GCA_038382025.1. Taxonomy (NCBI): domain Eukaryota; kingdom Viridiplantae; phylum Streptophyta; class Magnoliopsida; order Malvales; family Malvaceae; genus Adansonia; species Adansonia gregorii. Next base: position 30,709 of record JBBYHO010362393.1, read on the forward strand.
TAATGCCACCCTTTTTAGGAAGTGATAAGCAAGTTGGGAACGGATTATATATATAAAATAGCTTGAAAGGCAATGTTAAAAATGCCTAGAATTATGGAATTAAATGTAAAATTAAAAATCCCTAAAAATTAAGGATTTAATTCAATATTCTACTTTAATTTTATTTTTTGATTTTTATGGATGTAATTTACTTATTTTTTGTATATTTTATTTACATTTCCTAAATTAATCTAGGTTGCACACTATAACTGTGTATTCTCCTACTTTTGAAATATGATTCTTATTAGCCTCTAAAATTATTACTAAGCCTTTATACACTCTCTTTTTTCAGCTAGAAAATTGGCATGGGCTCTAGTAAAGTTCACATGTTCATCTTCGTATTGGCCTTTTAAGGCTCTACTTTATCAGAAAAAGTAGTAATCTCAGCTTTTCACTTGGTTGCGAACTTGTTAATCTCTTGATATTTCCTTTTTATGAGTTTTTTGTCTTTCTCATGCAAATCCTAAAGGTTTTTTGTGGAAATGTCCCTTCTTTTGATGACATCATAATTTTTCTATCTCAAACTACTTTTTTCTTTCCCTATTGACTTTTCTTAGTTGAGTGATTGCTAGTGAAAATGTAGCCCTTTTCTTATGCAAATTCTTTTTTTAGAAGTTTAACTTCTAAAAGGGACTCATCAATCAATACCTGAGCTGACGCATTATCTGATAAGACAAAGGTATCTTTAATTTGACGAATCTTCCATTCCTCATAACCCAGTGTTACCTTATTCTCTTCGTATTGCAGTTTAAGATAATAATCTATTTTAAAGAATCCAATGCCCCTTGGATCATCCTTATGTAGTCTATTGCTCCATACTTGAAGTTCTAGTGATTAAGATCTTAAATGACTAGGACAAACTGTAGGCATTCAAATTGTTAGAAAGTTACTACTGATGCAAAGCTAATGCCTCCAGATATGATGATGAATAGTAACCAATTGTAGATCCCATACTAGTATGTAATTGGGCTCGAAATAATCTAAGGGACCCTTTAAACTATCTTGTTACTATGTATGTTTCAAAGCTTCTTGATCCATTACTCTCTAATCATGTCTTATGACCACCCTTTCTTGAGAAACTTAGTTATTGGACTGAAGTTAGGCATAAAAAAAGATGTAACATTTTTTTTTGCCAAAAATGACTAGTCATTTTTTTCCTTTATTTGTGTAGAAACTAAAGGATTGAGTAGTCTTGTTAACAATGGTAGGTACCCGATTAATGCTACAACCCAGTCTAAAGAAGAGATCGACCACAGACACCTCCATATGCCTAAGTGTCTTTAGAAAAATGATAATCCAAAAACTGCTAAAGTGAATGTGTCCCTAACTTTTTCTTAGTTAGGTTGATTTACCATTACCAACCTTAAATCGTCACATAAGATGCATTCACTATTACCTTACTTTACTCCATGCATAGTAACCTATTGATCACTAATTGCAATAAGGCTAGCTAGCTTTTTCTTGAAAGATTTAGGTTTTGACTCCTTGTAATAGATTTTATCAAACATAACCCCTTTGATGTTAAGGAATGCAATGTATTGCTAAATGGTTAAGAATAAATCGTCTTAGTTAAAGGTGAAGAACTAATCTATTGGATTCCCAAAATATGCAATAGTTTATAGTAGTTTGTTATTGACTTGGACATGGCTTAACATAGCTATGTCACTATATTTCTTTAGGAAAAGCTCCCCCTCAATAATGTCCCAACGGATCCATGTATCCCTTAAATCCCTAAGTTTATTATGTCTACAAACCAATTAACCTGTTCTAGAATTTTTCATTTGCATCTAAGCCATAAGTGACTTCATTTTCTTATTAATCCTTTTTTTTACTTTTCTCTGGATACCTCATATGCTTCAATAATCAAAGTCAGCTATTGGTCCTTGACAAGATACCCTCTAATGAACGTTGCCTTTTAACCAATTAACTTTAACTAAATGCAATGAAATAATGCATGTAAATAAATAAGAAAAAAAATAATAAGTTAGTAAGAGATCAAAATTAATTAATAAAATAATGAAACTAAAAGCAAAAGACATAAATTATACAAATTGCCCTAATAATAGAGATTGCATTGCCTTTAGATAAATAAAAAAAGCTAGGGCAATGTTGCTTACCTACTATGGCCTTCATTGATATGAACAACAAAGAGGGCATCCACGTTGAAATCATCAATATTAAGATGATGTAGTGCTTTTTATGACAAAATGAATGACCTAACAATGATGTTCATTCATCCCATTCAATGTTTGGCTAGCACTGAGCCTTTAATTGGGTACCATAATAGCCTATTTGAGTCATGTTTATCTATAATAAAACACTACGAGTCTTTAGGACAAAACTAGCAATTTAGGTAATGATGTTCAGTAATCATCATCTAGTGATTCAGTGCGTGTTAAGTTGATGAATAGTGCAATGGCTTACCTGAGTTAAATTTGTCCTTAATGAAATGATACGAGGCTTTTTAGGGCAAAACTAGCAATCTAGGCGATGATGTTCGTTCATCAAAGCCTAATGATTTGGCAAGCATTATGGGTTACCATGCTTTAGTTTATTCCCTCAAAGGTAATATAGGGCCTTAGATGCAATCACAAGTGACATCATTCATCTACCATCACTTAAGGAAATGATAAGCATTAATCATCCATAGGATTGTAATGATATACCCCGATAACTTATTAAGGCATACGGTGTCTTATGAAGCATAGAGTACAAGCATTGGTGATAATGCTAGTTCATCTTCACCTATGTAACAATGATATGTAGGAGTAAAAGGTAAAAAGCATTTCCCTGAGTGTTTTATTCTCTAGCTATTTTAGCAACACCTCAGTATGGTTAAACTTGGTTTAGCTATTAAGGCTTACTATATGGGGTCGGATTGACCTAAATTGATTCCCAATTCATTCCAACAACCAAAAAGGATAGTTGAGGCACCTTGATCCTAAAAACATGGCAGGCTTGGTGCAAAGAGTTTGATTCAGGTGAATGTATTTTCCTATGCTTGTATAGACTGTTAATCATGAAACTATAGTAATTTACCCTAGAAGGTATTGCTAGCCACATTGGATATTTACCATTATTGAGATGAATAACTCACTCCCACCTAATAATAGGTCTTGTTTGCTTTTTAACAAATTAACTGAGAGTCTAGTGCAAATGCAAATACACAATGTGTGTTAAGGAAACAATCAACCTTTTTATTTTATTCCTTATTACCATTCAAAAATTAATATATATTTTTGGAAAAAAGGAAACCTTTAATAATCATAAAAGAAAAAGAAAGGCACAAGCAAAAATACTATTAAATGAACATTAAGTGGAAAATAATGTGCAAAAATAGGGAAAAAGATTGTAGTTATGTAGCAACTAAAAACCTAGGAAAATCAATAATTGGATAAAATATGGCTAGTTAAAGGCCTAACTCTCAATCTTGTCCCCAATGGAGCCACTAAGCTATTGTAACGTCCTTGCCACTGACAAAGAGTGCACCTAATTTAAAAATAATCTTTAATGGGATTTAGGCATTATATGGTGAAAAAAATGTTCTTGTATCGAGGTTGGGGAAAACTGTCAGATGAATCACTTATCTAGCTAATCTTTAATAGCCACCATGAAGTAGTTTAAAAATTGGAGTTGTCATCAATCATTTGGTCTAGGAGTGATTGGACACCTATTATAACTAATATCTTGAGTTACAAAGCCTAAAAGTTTGATTGTAAGGTTTATGTAAACCAAAGCTTGGTAAGCGAGTCTAGAAGTCGATTATACAGGGGGCAGGATTAGCATCCCCACAATGTCCTAAATCAATATCATCTAGCCATAAGTTATCTTGGTTTTACTTCGTCATTATTTTTGTATAATCCCTTTTTATGCAAAATGAAATTGTTTTTTGAAGTAATAAAACCAAATTTTATCATAAATTTAAATTCAAATATGTAACTTAAGAAAGTACCAAAACATAGAGTTGTTGTTTAAATAATTTCTGAAATAAATTTGAAAAGGGTGTTTTGTCTCAAGTATTGCAAGGCACTAACATGAAACACTGCTTGGACAATTTTTTTAAAAAAAAATATTTTTTTCAAAAATTATGAATGCATAATTGGCACAAACAACAAAAATATGTTAATAACTCATGAAATCATAAAATATGAAATAAATTGAATAAATAAATAGATAAAAAATGGAATAAGGAGGATCAGTAGGAAATGTATCTCTTAGTTAGCATCAGTTATACAAAAATAACCAATTAACAACTTGAAGACGTGCTTGGACTCTTAGGATAATTAAGGTATTGAAACCAAAGTTTATTTTTTGAAAAATTCAAGAAAACCTGAAACAGAGAAAATCTTTATCTTTCCTAAGATTTCGAAAAACGAGGTTAAAAAAGTTAGGTTGATGAAAATTTTGGTAATTTAAAAATAAGATATTTTTAGGTATTTTTGCTAAAAATGGTGAATAGATTTAAAACCAAGGAATTTGTAAAAAACTTAAATTGATTGCATTTGAAAATAATTAAGCCTTGATTCGAGTCTAGTGAGACCCATGCATGATTTATGATCCGATTTAAGCACTAAACGAATGCATTCTAAGGTATCCAAATGTCTTAGAAGAATAGACACAGCTTAATTTCCTAGTTTTGACTAAGTGGTGAAAAAATAAGAGACAACGTTGCTTTGTCAAGCTTTTTGATTTGTTTTAGGATTAGTCAAATTCTATACAAGGAAAATGATATACCACTTGAAAGGTAACTCAACAAGATTTTATTTAAAAGTTTTCAAAAATCTATAAAAATCATATTCTAGGGGAAATAATTTTTAAATTCAAACTCGATTTAGCATAATAACAAGTGTAAAAAAAGAGCTAAGCAAACTTAGAAAAATCGCTTTAGACTTACTTGGACTCAATAAGTCATAAATGGCATTTCAACAAAAAGACATTTCATGTAGTATAAGGAAAAAATATTTCAAAAATCATAAAAAAATCATTTTAGGGTCAACAATAACTCGTATTTAAATCTAATCACTAGTCCTAGATCTTTGGGATAGTGCACAATTAAAAAATCATAACTTTTTCATCGAGATCCTTTCAGGGCAAACAAGAGCTCCTGCCAAAAATAATTTTTTGATCCCAATTACACTGCTGCCAGTAGCTAAAAAAAACTTCATAATTGTCAATTTTTCTACACTTGAATTAGGCTACAAACATGTGAATTTCCAATAGTAGAGGTCCACTATAGAGGATTCACATGCACATTCTCAATCTCAGAGAATTTAGGTAGGATAACAATGTGTTAGCAACATCATTTTAGCCATAAGTAACCAACCTGAAAGTCACATCAAGGCATTTAATCAACTAGGTTATTGAGTTTTTTTTGGATGCATAAAAACATAATGTATTTGTCCTTATTTAGCCTTGAATTCAAGCATAAAAGGCTTGAGTTGCACCAATCTTGATGGCATCAAGTGTTTAAAATAATGAGCCATAATTAATCTGATGATTGGATTGACCATACCTACCTTAGCACATATTTTCTAAACTCAGTTTTCATTGAATAGCAGGGCACTAAATCAAATATGTTATGAACTAAGCATATAAGCATGGTATCAAACAATCAATGCTTGATTAAGCATCATTAAATAATATTTTAGCAAGCACATCATGGTCAAAATGCAAGCAATGGCATGGATAACATCAAGAATGTTGTATGAACATGTAGCACCATAGATCAAGTTTAGGATAAAGCAAAATATCAAGGCATCATGGTTGATGATAGCCAAATAAATCAAAAGAGTAAAGGGAAGGATTTTTATGATCAAAACATGACAATAATAATAGAAATCATAATATTAAGTTAAGCAAGATCAAAAAATTGTAAGGATCTTAAAAAAAAAAAATCATGTTTTGGCATAAATGATTCACTAAAATAGATTCAAAATATATTTAATATTAGTGTATGCCCTTGAACCAATCAAATTAAACATGGATACATAATCAGTGAACCATAAACATGTTATTATTTTATAGTAACAAAGGTTTTCCTTTATGTTAATTGTCTGATTAACTATCATGCAAACACTAATTGGATGAAGCCCTTGAAACAAAATGGCCTTACAAAGATAATAAATGATTATAATGATGAGATCCTTTATATCAAAGCCATGATTCTAAAAATATTCCTAGTCATTCTATTGTCAAGAGAAGGCATTAACAATGCACAAAGACTAGCATATGCTAAGCCTCCATGCATTGGATGCATGCAACTCTTTGATCTTATAGAAGTTGAAATATATGGGATACATGGGGATAATATATGAGTGCTTGTTTTATGGAAACAAGCTTACTAAACATTGCTAATATGAGAACTCTATTTGGTATTAGTTACTCAATCATCTATGGAATATGTTCTCATGTGCCAATCATATAAGCAATCCTCAAACTGGTGATACCAGGTCACTTTATATATGGAGCTTCAAACTTCAAAATCATCGCGAATGAGTCCACAATAGATAGATAGATACCAAATAAGGATGGTTTTGGGTATAATATGAAACATACTAAAGTTGAATAATTGATCTAGAGAGGATTCAACACTCTGAGTGACATTGGAGACATATCTCGAATGATCATGACAATGGTTAATCGAATTGAAGTCTCTAGCCAGAGCATAGTGAATTATAAGGAGTTATCCCTCGTAGATTCATGATCGTTAACCTTGAGTTGCAAGATTGAACATAGATTAAAACATAAGTAGACACTGTACCAAGCTCATACTTATTCTAGGATATATGGTGAAAGGCCCGTATTACATCGATAGGCCCATTACTAATAGGTTTTGAAAAAGTCACATATACTCTTCAACATTTGGGTAGTTATGATGGGTTGCTAGATCTCACTCTTAATTTATGAACATGATTAATGACATTAATTATGTTCATTGCTAATATGTTGAGAACCTAATAGGTTAAACAGAATAGGATGATATTGTTAGATTAAAATTAGGATTTAATTAAGTTTGACTTAATTAAATAAAAGATGATCAAATAGAGGACTTAATTGAAAAAGTTCAATTAAGAATTAATTTAAGACAAAAATTTATAGTTTGTGAAATCTAAAATTTTGTTCTCTTTTTAAGACATAGTGGATAAGATTGTCTTATATGGATAATATCTAAAATAAGTCATATGTGTCTAGATGGATAATGTCTGAATTAAGACATTAAAAGGTAGATATGTCCTAGCCAAAATCCGTAGATAATCTTATCAAAATATTAATTATTTAGGTAATTAATATAAATAGGATTCTTATAAAATTAAAATTGTTTTAATTTAATTTTTGAATTTTATACAGATAGAAATTTGTTGGAGGATATTTAATTTAACTAAAAGGTTACCAATCTATCTTATATTTAATTACATGATAATTATATGAGATATATTAATTAATTTATAAGATAAATTAAAGAGATTAATATAGATTAAATCTCTAATAGAAACCTAACCTTGCTAAATGATCTATAGTGCACCAAGCTAGAATTATGTCCAGACACATTGTGCTTTGGCTGAAATGTACAGTACCCCTTCTGAGTGCTAGGTTCAACCACCATAGTGAAAAATGAGGAGTTGGAATCAAAATTAACTTACTTAGGGTGAAAAAGTTTTACCTACATAGGAGAGTTTATTTTTTATTGCATGACTCCTAGACAATTTTGTAAGATTTTACTAATGCAAGTATGTGGGACAACTAACTTGAGTTGTAACTTGGAAACAAATGTGAAATGATTAGTTTTTGTAAAAAATGAACAAAAAAAGTCTGCCTTAAAATTCTCTCAATAGCTGCCATACAAGAAAGGTGAAATCTATCTATCTTGCTGCCATAATAAAATCTCCTCATGGTGCTATTCTTCACTTTCTTGTGGTGTAGTCAGTCTCGGATGTGTTCTTAGATTATGTCAAAGAAAAAGTTATCCATGATTAACTTTTGGTTGAGACTCTTTGAGTCTTCTAGCTAGCACTAAAGATTGCTGATCCATAAGAAAGCTCTCTTTATCATCCTTTTGGATTACTGTTGCAAGCAAGACAAGTGTGTTGCTCATGACCTAGTAGAATTGACCATACACCAAGTCATCCACCTTCAGGTTCCTTTAGATTAGATTCCACTGGAGATTACAATACTGAAAGTTAGGTAATCTCTTTACATATGCGTGATTTAATTTTATTAAATCTGATTTTTGATTATTGCATGTTTATATCCCCCTAAAAATCATCTAGTTACTTTTCTATTTAATTTTCTACTACGTTTTTATGTTGTTTTGTAAAATTTTAAATGCTATTATTGCATAAGGCTTGACTACACGAATATGGATTCCTATAAGTGGTATTAAAGCCTATAGGTTGCGGATTATGTGTAGTACATATAGCCTAATTCAAGGTAATTCACATTGTGATGTTTTGTGCATTGATATCTTGGTTCTAGCCATATAATCTTTATAAAATAATTTTTATAATTTTTTTCCTAATTCTAGATAGTGTGCTAAATGAGTATTTCATTAATTAAATTTTAGATTGCTAAAAATTGTTTTAAATTGATTTTAATTAAATATGCATCAAAACATTAAAAACAATTTATGTCTGGCTTTTCTAATAGGCATTCACTAGGCTAATTTTTTTTAAAATTTTTCTTGCTATTAAAATTAATTTTTATATATTTTATATTCTAGTTTTTTAATATATTATGTATCAAAATTAATTTTAAATTATTTATATTTATTTTGACCCAATGAAGCTAATATCAGCCTTAGTGTGTAGAATCTTAAAGCGAAAATTTTTAGGGAAATTTGGAGGATCTATTGTGCCTAACACACTAGAAATACTGTGGAAATGGATTTGCTACATCTAATGACAGCAAGTGATCTGAATGAGATTCAATTTTCAGACTGATTTACTTGCTGGAATTTATGGCAAATTGCCATGCTCATTTCACTACGAAACAATGCCTATAAATGGCAACTTGTTGCTATTTCAGTTGCTACTATAGATCAGTCCTTTGGCAGCACCTAATGAATTTTTCCTGCATTTAAGACCAATCCCTAATCATCCTCCAAAGGTGGTGATAAAAGGCCATTTCATGTTCAAAAAGATCACCTATATCAAGGACAACAACCGTTAAAGTCCAACTTCTATTAGAACTAGTTTTCTAATGAGAGTCAAATACCTAAAAACTAGGAATCTGATTCCTAAAATTTAGGAGTTGATTCTTGTTGGATTATATAATAGATATCTAATGAATGAGATTCCTAAAACTTAGGAGTGACTTAACAAAATTGGAAAGTTTTAAGACAACATAGTTTCTCAAAATAAGCATTTTGTTAAAGAATTAAAACTTGGAAATGAATTTTTATAAATTGTTTATTAAATTGAATTAACATGATTTTGATTCTTAAAAACATCAATTTTGGAGACACTAAAGCTGCAATGAAGTATTTGTCTATGTTGAGACAAATCACCTAAATGTTAGTTAAGGGTCCAAGGGTCTATTTTAAGACAAATATCCTAAAAGTTTGGAATTAGGTTAAATGTGTTTAATCATTTTGGCCGATTCTTGTAGATGCTTTGTTATATGTAATAAACTTTTTATATACATTTATACATAGAATGCATATGATTACCATGTGATATTACCTATACAAAGTTTTGCTATAATTTATTAAAACTTGATGGATGTTTATAGACTTAGACTTTAGTATGACTAGGTGAGTGTATGGTATTTTTATCTTTATGGTATTTATATTTTAAATAGGGTTTGCGAACCTTGCCTTGTCTTTATTTTATTCTGGAGTTGTAAAATTCTCTTTTCACCTAATTCCCCTTAAATATGACTCGATTTTTCTTCAAAACATATGTAAAATTTGCATAGTTTTAGATTTAAAATTAGGTTAGTTTATGAAATTTTATCTTTCCAAAAATGTAAATAGAAGATGGCGCCATGAAGAATTGGGAGATACTATTGAGCCTTATGAAGACATGGTAAGGTATCCAAGGGTTTTGATCAACTAGTTTCCAAATGGTGTATGGAAACTAGAGAAAAGTCTATGATCATCTATGTAGAATTGCCTAATTAGATTTATTTTATGTTGATATATATATATATATGATATATATATATATGTGCCTAAAATAAATGTGAATGCAGTGTAATCCTAATCAAATCAATAAGACCTAATTAATCAAATTAATAAAAAAATCCTCATAAAATACTAAGTACATGCCAAAGCATGATTAGATGCCTTCCATAAATTATAACAAGATGCCGAAGTTTCGACCATAGAGGTTTGTTAAGCTAACTCATGGAATCTTTTTCGCCTAAGCTACTTGAGTTATAATTAATGGGTCTTACTCAATTAAAGTTGTGTTCCCAGGATGTGTACAACTTGATCAAACTAGATTACATGGCTTTGGAGGCAACAGTTAGGTGAAATGCATATAATGCATTTAGGTAAAGAGATACCACCTAACTAATCTAGGAGTTGCATAGAGATGCAATTGGTGAACTAAATTGCCTACCTAATTAGTTTTTTTATGGTTTGTTGAGCTGACTCAAGGTCATTAAAGGATGACAAAGGCGCCTTGCTTATTAAGAAGATTCAAATGTTGAACTTCTCATATAATAGTTGAGGGCTATAAATTCATAAAAATAATAAGAATAATCATTCGTGTATTAAAACCTAATCGAGTGATTATATGTTATTGATGATTAAATATATTTTAAGCTCATACAGGATATAAACAAGGAGTATGACTTTAAACTTTTCACTTAGTAGCATATTTGATGCTAACAAGTTGACTGGCCAAATTTTGTGGACTAGCTCCACAATGCTAAAATTGTTTTAACACAAGAACACAAGGTTTATGTCCTTGATGAGCCTGTACTCAATAAGCCAGCAGCTGATGCTTCTTAAGAAGAATAGAATGCCTATAAAAGGCATAAAGATGACTTATTGCAAGCCACATATGTGAGATGGCTAGCATGGAACCCAATCTCAAAAAACAACATAAAGGCATGGATGCTCCAAACATCATCTTGAACCTTAAAGAACTATTAAGTAAGGAAAAGTGCACTAAAAGATTTGACATTTGAAGAATTGTTCCAGATGAACATGTTAGAAGGTATTTTTGTAAGGAATTATGTACTTAAGATGATTGGATAGATTGCATGTCTAAAATAGTTGGGTTAGTCTATGGATGGTGAGTTAGCCATTGATCTAGTTCTCTCCTTTCTGCCAACGAGGTTTTCACAGTTCATAATCATTTAAAGACATCTCTTTTGGGATTATTGAACATGTTGAAGATAATAGAGAAATGTCTCACCAACAAAAGGCTATCCATTTGGTTACTTCTACTTCTAAGAAAAAAGAAAAAATCAATATGGAAAAGGGCTCATAGCTAAAAAAGTCTAAAGCTATCGGTGGGGTCAAGGTTAAGAAAGGGAATAACAAGGCAACTTGCCATCATTATCTGAAACATTAAAGGAGAAACTATAAAGCTACCTTGAATATGTCAAGGGTAAAAAGTTAATTCTAATCTTATGACATAGTTGCCTTACAACTAATGCGAGCCATAAGATTGGAATTTGTCAAGGGTAAAAATATTGGAAATCGATCTAATTAAGTTAATTTCATTAGTTGTAAGACAACTAAGCCATAAGATTGGAATCAAAGTTTCATTCTGATCCACACAGTTTCATGACTTGATAATAAAAATGATCGACTATGAATTAACATAGTCTCTAATAAGTAGATATTATGACCAATACGATGAAAGTAAATCTCAAGCTTATGCATATCGATGTAGGAATAAAATTTTAATTAGAATTAAATAATCAAAATTAAACAAAAAAAAACTCAGATTTCCTCATAATCTTAAGAAGAGAGGTACTTGTCATTGCATAACAATTTTAAAAACAGCTATCTATTTGAAATCATACCTGCTTAAAGACTTATAACTTTAATTATGTTGATCCCTGCATGAACACACTATAGGTTGATTGCTATAATCTGTTCTTGAGGCTAAAATTAGCATAAGTGCCCTCCTCTAATGGTAATCCAGATAAATGCTTACTGAAGCCCTAATGAGGTTCAATGGTTCTCTGGTGATAGCTAAAAGACTTTTTAAGCCTTAAGCAAAAGATGTATAGCCAACAAGTTTAGATTTGAAATGATCCAGGAATAATTCCCATGCCTATTATGCTAAAGAAAAAAATAACTATGTAGGGAAGTGGCTATTTTTCATAGATGCAAGCATCCAAAAATCCTAATTTTTTATTTGAATTTATTCCATTAAGATAGAAAACTAATCTTCTACCTTCATAGTGATCAAAAATACTTTGCAATCACTTGGAACACAATTGACATAAAAGAGGTTTAGGGAAGTAAGGATTTTAAGATTTGGCCAATTTCATAACTTTAGTAAAAAACTAATCTCTCAAAGCTAGAACCCTATTTTTGTATTTTCATTGTGTCAAGAACAATTCAAGAACACTCAGAAAAACTTTGAAAATGCAAAGAGAGCTTAAGAACCAAACCCCTCAGGTAAGTCTAGAGATGGTGCCTAGGTGTTCCTAATGCTTCTTATCGACCACAAGAGCTTTAATAATGCATTTAAATACACCCTAGGCTAGGCTAGGCCTAACTATTGGGTCAACTGAGCCGATTACGAACATACCTAAAAGGTGGCCTCACTATAAAGTGTTTCTTGGAGCCTCATTAAAACTATTTTATTTAGCTTGTCCAAAATTAGCCTTTAGTATTAACTTATTAATATTTTAGCCTAGTACCACACCAAAGATAACTATTCCATGTGCTAAGCCCATTTGTAAGCCCAACTTAGAGTAATTCATAACTAAACTCTCTTGACTTAATAATTAAGGGTTTTAGCTTAACTTATTTAATTTACATGTTAGATAATTTAATTCATAATTAAATTTTTTAACCTAGTCAAACAATTTTTCAAATTATGTAAATATTATTAAATAATTGATTAATTATCAAATAATTATTTAATTTTTCAAAAACAATCATTTAGCTTTATTTAATAATATCTCTAAGACCATGTCTACAAATAGACATTATCTTGATACGACATTCTTATCTTTATTAAGACATCTCTAATTAGATTTCATAAATCTAATTTATGTCTTAAATTATTCTTAGTTGAACTTATTCAGTTCAATCCTCCTCATTATACCTTATATTTATTAAGTCATATTGAATTAAATCTCAATTTTAATCTAATAGATTATCTTATTATTTATGATCTATTATGCTTCTATCATAGTAGCAATAAATATAAATACCCAAATTAAGTGTATTTATATTTATAGACCAAGATTGGCCTCTACCAAGGCATTATGGCCACTCGATATGCAAGAAGAATCAATATGACCTTCTTAAGAAACCTCTCAATAACTAGCCACTCAGTGTACTTCGATCCTTTCATCAGATATCTTAGAATGACCATAAGCATGGTGTAATGTCTACTTATGCGTCAATCCATATTCGTTCCTATGGCTTTCAGTTAACCTTATGAATTTAGAGAAGCAATTTCTCTTAAATTCATCATGTGTTGGCCAACAATTTTATTATTTTAACCAAAGCCAAGAACACATGAGATATGTCTCCAATGTCACTCGAAGTGGTGAATCCTCTCTGGATCACTCATTCACCCATTGTATCATTAATGTCACACCCAATGTGCCATACCTTAATGTTTCCTATCTTAAGTATCCACCCATTTTGGACTCGTTTCAGATAAATCTAAGTATGACACTTCTCATATGACATGACCTAATGTCATAAGTCTAAAGACTAATACAAATGACTAGCACATGAAAACATATTCCATAGATACTTGAGTGACTTATACTAAATGGAATTCTCAGATAAGCCATGTTCAGTGAACTAGTTTCCATAAAACAAGTACCTATAGCTATCCCCAACTTCTATAGGACCAAAGAGTTGCATGCATTAAATGCATAGAGGCTTAGCATATGCTAGTCTTTGTGTATTATCAATGCCCTATCTTGATAGTACAATGACTAGGAATATTTTTTAAAACATGGCCTTCATGTGTAAAGATTTAAATTTTGTAACTCAATGCTAACTTTGCAAGGCCATTGTGTTTTATAGGCTTTACCCAATTAGTATTTGCATGATTAGTAATCACACTACTAACATTAAGGAAAACCTTGAATCACTAATGTAAGTGATTGGTTTGCACTATTAATTATTATATGCTCCATCCAATCTGATTGGCTCTAGGGCATATACTAACGTCTCCCATTCGCACTACGCCAATCACTAACACATCCAATGTTAAACTCTTTCATTTAGCATTTGTGTCCCAACTTGGAGAAAGCTTTAGTACAAGTATGAGAATATGCTTCAGTCATATTCATGATAATCTTATTATCAAAGTCATCAACTATTTGGATCTTAACAGGACTTAGATTCCAATCATATGGCTCAATTGTTCCTTCAATAACTATTAAGAATCCTTTCCTTTAGCTTGTAAGCTAAAGATAAAATATAACTCATTTTGTGAGCCTAAAAGAAGTTTATGACTTTTAGGGTATAAACATGCAATCTTCTCTAGTTTGGAACATTTTTCTGAATAATTGCATTTTAATATCATGGCTATTTATCACTAATACAGATAATGATATTTAACTTTTAAAGAACCATAAATGCCTTTCACTAAATCCAACATGTGTAGATTTGAAGGGAATTAGATTTGAAAATTTTTTGAATCCTAGAAGTTATAGGCCATCTGTTATTTCAATACTATTGCAAGTGCATGTTTGAGAATAATGAGACCATAATGTAGAACAAATTCTATGATTAATGATTTATTCAATAAGGACTAAATCTAAGCTCGACATCAAATACCAATAATCAATCATGTAAATGCCACTATAAACATCTTATGTTTATGAATAAATCAAGATAAAGTATCAAAAACATTTATTGAGAAGGCAACCTTTGATCAATATCAATAAGGTTGCCTTTATCTATGGTTTATCTTCACTACTCCTTTTATATGGACTTACAGTACATTATACATATTTAGACACCAACTTTTAGGTATCATATGCCAAGAGAAGTGAATTAATCTCAGTAAATATCTAACATAGAAACTTCTATAAGTTTCCTAATTTTGATCATATCAAAACTTTCCTTGCAATATTTACTCTATTAATCTAGCTTTCCACTATGTTGGCATATACCTTTGTCATCTCCATTGTCTTTCTTTAAAAGAAATATGTGGACAATGCATGGATCATGATCCACCTAAATTGCTTAAGTCTTAAAGTACATCCTATCATGTAAGACTTGTTTAGGCTACTTTCTAACATATTGCTTAGGAATAATTCCTTCAAGATGTTGAACTTTTCATTATGATTATTTTTATAGAATAATTCTTTAACATTTTAGATGATTTCATGAGCTTAAATAGCTACCTGCACTTTTTGGAGTTCAAAGATTATACTAGCCATCATCAGAATATGGCTTGATCAATGTTATCAGCTTAAAACTTGTTAGACTATCTCTGAACTAGTAGGCTATTCTTGGATATGCCATTCCATGTTTGCCTAGTCAATGGAGTATGGCCTATTAAGATTGTTAGCATCACATATGCTACTTAGCGATAGTCTATTAGCTATATTGTGTTTATATCTATTATGAACCAAAACATTTTGTAGCTAATAATTTGCAATTTCAATCATTAAGTAAGGTTTTACAAATTTAATGATTGTCGTCATTATTTTATCGACATTATAGCCCTCAACTATAATACGAGAAATTCAGCATTTGAGTCTTCTTAATGAGCTGGACCCCTTTCATCCTTCCATGACCCTGGTGATAGCTTAACAAACCATGAAAAACCTAATTATGTAGGTAGCATAGCATACCAATTGCATCTTTATGCAACTTTCGAACTAGTTAGGTGGTAACCTTTTACCTAAATACATCATAAGTATTTCACCTAACCATTACCTTTAATGTCATAGGGTAAAGTTTGTAAGCATCAGAGCAACATAGCTTTAGTTGAGTAAAAGCCATTAATTATAACTCAAGCAGCTAGGGCAAAAAAACCTTGGGATAGCCTAATAAATCCCCGCGGCAGGAACTTAGGTATCTTGCTATAATTAATGGAAGGCATCTGATCATACTTAGGCATGGACTTAATATTTTACGATGGATTTTTATCATTTATTTGAGGTCTTATTGCTTTGTTTGATTGGTATGCTTAGCATTTATTCAATCATATATCACATATAGATAAATTCAAAAGTAAATCTAACACATGCAGTTTACTAGGATGATTATGGACTTTATCTATCTAGTTTCCTTAACCCATTAGGAAACTAATTCGTCAAATTCCTAGGGATATCATACAAGGTCTTTGCATGTCTTGATGATTATTTCCTTGGTCCTTTCTTCATGGCACCATCTTCTTTACATCTTGGATTTACAAAAATACTAATCTTAACCCAAATCTAAATCAACGAGTCCTATTTAATGCTTACATATCATTGGAGGAAACCTCGAGTTATATTCGAGAGAAGTTATGTGAAAAGAGAATTTATAATCTAGAATTAAAAGAGAAGGCATTGTTCGTAGACCCTATTTATAAAATAAATACCAAAAAAAATTCAACCATCCATAACCTAGTCATACTAAGGTCTAGTCTGTAATCATCCTTATGCTAACATAATCATATGATAAGCATGAAATAAAATAATCATAGCCAATATCACTTGGTGATCTTCTGTGTCATTTCATAAACCTCATTATACAATTTGAGGTGATTTATCAAATTATTTAGTAATTTTGCTTTTTTATTAAAACTTTTTAATTAAATTCCTAAATTTTAAGAAGCATGTCTTAAATTGCACATTATCTTACTTTTAGTTTGTTTGCCTTAATTAGGACCTAACTTAGATAACTTTGTCTTAATTTGGACAAACCATCCATTTTAGGAAATTTTTTTTAAAAATAATATTTTAAGACATTAAATTAGACATTACCTAACTTCTAGGTTTTTTAGTCTTAAGTAGGATATTACCTAACAATTAGATAACTTTGTCTTAATTTAGACAAACCATTTGATATGTAATATTTCCTAAACCATTTAAGAAAGTAGTTTCCAATTTTTCAAACTCTTGGCAATTTATCCATATTTAATTTAATTAAAAAATAATTTTCTTACATGATTAACATTTATTCTAATCACATTAAAACAAATCTTAATCTAATTAGGATTAATCATTTAAATTAAATATAGTTTTCAATTAAACAATTTAATTAAATTTTAATTCCATGCCTATTATATTATCCGATTCATATCTTAAACAATTTAAGAAAATTAATACAATTGGATAATTAGGTGTTTGATAATAAGTAAAAGTTTAAATGGAATACAAGCTCTCATAAAGTTTTAGTCTAACTAGAAGTCTGCTCTCTGCATGGCTATCTTAGGCCTTGTAATTAACTCAAATACTATTGTCTTCCTTCTACTGAACTCCGAAAATTTGCCAAATTTGCAGCAACTATTTGCTGCCATGGATGCCGCATCAAGGTCCCAAGAAGAGGGATAACAATGAGGCAAGCCTTAAGCACACCTACTGCACTTATTATGGTCCAGAATAAAAATGTTTTCAACTCTAATTTTAACCAAGAGTTTTCCAAAAGTTTTATGAACAATTGTTGATACTTTCAAGGTGGAAAATCATGGAAAAAATAGCACCAATGGCTGTCCAAAAAATCAGCTCCATGAAAACACCAAAACAAAGCCATCCTAGTAACAACAAAAAGTTGACAGATGACCCAAATATCAATTTAATTAGAAAAAACATATCTTAAACTAATTCATATTGATAATAAACATGATTAACATGCTGAAAAATTAAAAATTGAAAAGAAATAATTTCTTTAATGTTCAATTCAAGAAACAGATCAAAACAACATCGAAAAACTTAAAAAGCTTAAAACATATCAGAACTTTAATCCAAATTAACCAAAATAATTTTATTTAATTATTAAAACATTTTTAAACATGATAAAGCCAAAAATTACATGTTGTCTAGATTTAAAAATTAAAAAAATAATTTTTCAAGAATACCAAAATAAAAAAAAATCATCAAATCAACATAAATTAATCAAATTGATAATCATCAAAAATTGACATGATAGACCACATTTACTCTAGAAACCCTAGGCTCGGATACCACTGAAAGAAAATCTCAAACTCATGCATATCAACATAGGCATAAAAATGTAATCATAGTTAAGCATACGTAATGGAATTAAACAAATAAACACGTTGATTTCCTTAGGATCTTAGGAAGAAATGTACATGTGATCGGATAACAATTTTGAAACATAAATCTACTAGAATCATGCTTGGTTAGATAGTCATAACTCTAAGTGTGCCAAACCTTGCATGAAAACACCATAGGTTGATTACTATGATCTCTTCTTAAGGCCAAAATCAGTACAAGTGTCCTACCTCTAATAGTGATCGACACAAATGCTATTGGCGCCTTCTTGAGGTCTAGTGGTTCTTTGATGCTAGCTAGAATTCTTAAGCCTTAACCAAAAGATATTTAGTCAATAAGTTTATATCTAAAATAATCCAAGAATAATCCCTATGCCAGTTGCGCTAAAGAGGAGAAAAACAACTCTGTTAGGGAAGTTGCTATTTTTTGCAGATGTAGGAGAACGAATCCAAAAATCCTAATTTTTTATTTTGATTGATTCACTAAGATAAAAGGTCAATGATTAAAAACATTTTGAGACCACCTGGATCACCAATCGACATAAAGGAGGCTTAGGAAAGCATGGATTCTTGTATTTAGCCAATTTCACAACTAATCTCTCAATGCTAAAAACTATTGTTCTATTTTGTGTTGTGTTAAGAACAATTCGACAACACTAAAAAAAACCATGAAAATGCAAAGAGAGCTTAAAGAAGCATAGATGTTGCCTCAAACCCCTTAAGGAAGTCTAAGGTTAGGGCCTAAGGTTAGGGCCTAAGGTTTTCCTAATGCTTTTTATTAGCCAAAAAAAGTCTAAGGTTAGGGCCTAAGGTTCTCCTAATGCTTTTTATTAGCCAAAAAAGCTTTAATAATGTATTTAAATATACCCTGGGCTAGGTTAGGCTTAACAATTAGGTCAATTGAGCCGATTATTAACTTACCCAAAGGTGGCCACACTTTGGAGTGTTTCTTGGAGCCCAATTAAAACAAGGTTAATTAACTTATCCAAGATTAAGCATAGCATTAACTTATTAATATTTTAGCCTAATAGCACACCGAAGATAGGTATTCCATGTGTTAAGCCCATTAGCAAGCCCAACGTCAAGTAGTTCACTGCTAAACTCTCTTCACTTGATAATTAGTGCTTTTAACCCAACCCCTTTAATTTAAATGTGAGATAATTTAGTTTATAATTAAATTTTCTAACCCAAGTAACCAAATTTTTTTACTTTATTTAATATTATTAAATAATTGATTAAATAATTATAGAATAATTATTTAATTTCCAAATACAATTACTTGGCTTTATTTAAGAATATCTTTGAGACCATGTCTACAAATAAACATTATCTTGATAAGACATTCTTATTTTTATTGTCATATTAAGAATCTCTAATTAGATTTCATAAATCATGCCTTAAATTATACTTAATTAAACTTGTAGACATCCTATTTTATCCAAGCCATCGTTCAGAGAATCAGAAGCCATGGTCCAAAGTACCATTGAGGTCATTCGTACAAGCTCATGTCTAATCCCTATCATTCTTAGCTAAGGTAAGGTCGTAAATTATTTAATTTAAGACCAAGCCTTAAGAAATATATATATTGAATAAAATAGAACCCACTACATATTTAATTATTTTATTTGAGCATATTGTATTTAATCATATTATGTCATAAATTATTTAATTTATGACAAAGCTTAAGAAATATATTAAACAAAATAGGGCCTACATGTATATTTAATTATTTTATTTGGACCTTTTTATTTAATTGTATAGGGTCATAAATTATTTAATATAAGACCAAGCCTCAAGAAATATATATTAATAAAATAGGGCCCATGTGCATATTTTATTATTTCATTTGGGCTTATTTCATTTAATTGTATTTGGTCATCTTTTAAAATATTTTAAAATTCTTGATGGGCCATATTAAAATTATTTTGATTCAATATGTCCATTATTTAAATTATATTTCGGCCTATTAGGTTGGTTAATGATTTTTTTAAAGACCTAATTAGCGTGATGGGTAGAGTATTTCATGGTAAAAATTGAAATTCAAAGGACATTTAAGAACTTTGTTGGTTAGTTAGTACTCATGTATTTGTACTTTGATCAATTAAAAATCAAAAGCACATCCTAATACACCATGAGTCATCATTTTAGTGGGACAATATACAAAATTAACCTCTCACCTTAGGTCATTTAGCCTTAGCCTACCACCCTTTATAAGCAACCTTTATTGTTTTGCATGAAAGGAGAGCCTCCAAAGAAAATTTTTCCGTAGCCACAAAAAAAATTCAACAAGCAGTCGAAAAAAGAAAAAATCATGCCATTCCATACAAAACCATCCAAGCTAGATGCTACATTGAGGTAAATAAGAAAAGAAATACAAGCAAATTGGCTACTAGGCACTTAGCAAACGAAAGCAAGCAAGAAAGGTGGCAACATGATTTTCCAAAGGAAACCACGTAAAATAAGAAAGAAAGTAAAAATAAGAGAGATTTTCCAGTTTTTATTAGTATATTTCAATCTCTTTCTCTTTACTTTCTTGCATTACAAAAATATTTCACGCCATCTTAGTGATCCATTTGATGATATCCATAACCCATTTAAGGAACTCATGCATTTTCCTTGATCATATTTGATTTCATGTTACCTTGATAAAGCTTTAATATTGCTTAGGTTATTAACAATTGCATTTTTTTTTCTTTGGATGCTTTTAACATCCCCCATTTTGATGTTATGTATTATGTATTATGTCTTATGATTCATGTTTTATAAATGTTTATCTCGTATTTCATGATGTTATTTAGGAGGTAGTTTGCATTTTGAGAATGATTTACTCATCAAAATGTCTTTTGTTGATGCTTGTTCTTATATTTGATGTTGAGATGATGATGATACATTTTTTCATTGATCATATACTTGTTAAAATACTTCTTCAAAATGCTTGCTTGATGAGTGCCCATGCTATTTTTGAAAAACAACCCTGAGCTAAGTTTATACTAACCTCAATGAATGGGGATTAGCATGGATTTAATATTTTTAATATATTAGTTCTCCAATATTGTGAATATACCAAACATAGATGTTTGGGATCAATGCCTAATTAGGCCAAACACATTTCAGTTTTAATGAAAAATTAAAATGTTTTTAAGTGTTTAATTTGAGTTTTGTTTCAATCCTTTCTTTACTATTGGTGTGGATAGCGAACAATTTGGTGGCTTATTCTATAGGAGCTAGATTGATTTGTTACTCCATTATTATAGACCTTAATGGTTGGACATTCGCATGTCCATTGCCTGGACACATGACCATAAAAGCCTTAACCTAAAGAAATCTTTGTTTCAGTACTGGCAGGAAAGTGGCCCTTATTAAAATATTACTTTCTAGACTCCAAATGATTCTTTTGGAATTTTCTAGTATTTTCTCGAAAATGACTTTGAATTACCTTTACAACGATACCTTGTTTTCCATCAGATCACTCTGCAAGTGAAAGCTATTAATTTTCAAATATGTACTGTCTGGAACTCCCAAAATCAGTGATACATTCTATTTGGGTGATTTTTTCCCATTAGATGATATTTGTGGATTTTTTTAAATTTTTCTTGAAAAGGGTATAAAATTTCCTTTCTAGAAAGGTATTATTTGTGATTTAATTATTCCAAATGAGTCCAAGATGATTTTTCAAAGTCCACCATTCCTTTCCCTAATTTTCTATTAGTATTAACTTACACTTAGTTTTAAAAATTAATTCCACCCAAAAAAAAATATTTTTGGATCTTTGGAATACTTTTCCATTAATCCTTATCGAGTTACCTTTCCAACGGTACCTTGTTTGCCACTAGAAACCATCGAACCAAGTGAAATAAATTGGGGAAGGTTGATAGTGCGATCCTATCCTTGAACTAATATTTCTAGTCATTCGAATAACTTGAATTATATTCATTGATTTTCCCAATGGAGTCTTAACTTACAGTGTAAATCCCTCTAGGCTTAGATCAACACTCAAAATTCTTTTTAAAAATTAATTTTCATTCCCAATTTAAAATATTTTCCATCTTAAATTTTGTTTTCTTTAAAAGTTGAAAAAAAATTCTATTTTCAAAGATCACTCAAAGTTTCTCTTTTCAAGGGGATACTTCAAACTCACTTTTTCAATGAGATTTTCCTACCCCGTTTTCTCCAAAGGGATACTCTAACCTTGATTTTCCTACGTTGTTTTCTTTCTTCAAGGGGATACTCCAAACTCACTTTTCTGAGGAGATTTTCCCACCTCATTTTCTCCAAAGGGATACTCTAACCCTGCTTTTCAAAAAAACACTAAAACCTAATTTTAATTTCCTCTGGGCTTCCTTGGACCTTTTATCAACCTTTTTATGCCTAAGATAGCCTTTAAATCCAAACCCATCTCAAAATTATCAATTTAGTTGTTCCTAAATAATTGAGGTTAATTACAAGATACATCTCGACCGTCTCTTTTTTCTGTTTTTATTAGTTTATTTTTAATGCAATTTTTATTAAATTCCTCTATGTTTCACTCACTTATTTTTCTTATTGATGGTGATTTGCATACATGTCTTCAAAATTTTGAATTTCATTAAACCCAAAGCAATGTTCTATGTCAGTATCCCTCAGTGCTTGGCATAAGTATCTTTTCAAATCAATATGGTCTCATTTTACTAAATCCTTTATGTTTCTCCTCCCTTTTGGATTGCATAAAGAGATATTAATTAAACTTTTATAAAAAATCAAATCCAATATTTAAAAAATTTGCATTCATAAGAAGATGGATTGCACATAAACAATGATCACATAAAAAATTAAGGAAAACTAAGACTTTGATAATTTATGGCTAGATGGTACCAATTTTGGGCGTCATAGGGGTGCTAATCCTTTCCCATGCGTAACCTCCTCCCAGACCTTTAAAGACAAACTTTGGTATATGCAGCCTGTAAAATTAGTTTAACGAATTTCTTAACTCAGAACAGCTAGTTTTAATAAGTATCCGACCTAGTCCAAAATGGTCCATGGTGAATCTAAGTGATGGTCGTTTCTTAATATCCCCTCAAAACCAGTTGAATGAACGTTTCATTTGACAATCCTCCCTTCAACTTTCCCTTTTTCATGCCTAATTTAACCTTGATCAAAGGATGATTCAACGATAAACCACACCTCTTTTTCATTATTTTTAAGTCGTAATGTGCCATACGGAGGCATGTTGCGATAGCTTGGCAATTCAATTAGGGATTATATTTAGAGAATCAGGCTTGCAACTAGCCAAATTTTATTATGATTTTTGGTTTCCCTCAATTCTAGTAATTATTTATTTGTAATCCCTTTTCTTTATTTGCTATATACATGATATTTATTTGCCATCACTCTCTATGTTTTCATACTCCTCATGATTGCTATAGTTATCTTATACCACCTCGAAAAAAGGAAAATGAATAGGTAGCTTCCTTACAATGGTAATAAAAAGTAAATAAAAAGGTTTGATTGTTTCCTCAACACATACTGTATACTCACATCTCATTAGACTCTTGGCCGTTCTTTTCTTGAAGAGAGAATAACACCTTTATTAGGTGAAAGAGTGCTAATTGTCCTTTATGGTGCCTCTTCTTTACTCGTAGGCTAACAATATCTATTAGGGTGTAAAATAACTATATTTTTGGTATTATTTTTATCCACATGGGCATAGACTAAATCGAACCTGTTTGGCCAAGCCTATGAATTGACCCAAGATCGAGGTGTATCAACTGTCCTTATCAAACGAATAAGTGATTTGGGAACCCTTTTAGAGTTAACTTAACCCTATATAGCCAACCATAAGACCCAAACCTTGTCCAGCTATACCAAAGTGCTACTAGATCAACCCGAAGAATAAAATGCTCGGGGAAACACTTTTTACTTGTTACTCCTCTTTATTATTTCTTTAATGCATAAGTGATGATGAACGAACATTGTCACTAATGCCTTTTCTCGTACTCTCAATTATGTCATCTATTGTAATAATACTATCAAGGCACGCCGTCATACTATTTGACGAATGGCTAATGTCTTCTTTTTCTTTCTACGAGAGATAATATTCCATTATTGTCACTTGGCATACCTTTTAAGGCTAATATCACCTCTTAAGGAACTAATCTTATTCGAGTAAGTCACTATGCCACCTAATCAATGGCTTGAAGTTGTCAATCATCAGATGATGATAAATTAGTACCTAGCATCTTTAGAGGCCTCATGCTCCCTTAATGGAAGTAAACCTAAACAAATTGTCATGTTGTCTAATCGATGGCTTAACATTAGGTTGTAATTATATGATGCTGAATGAATTGTCACTGTCTTGAGCATTAATTTTCATCCTCATGCGACACTTATATCCTAGACATGCCGATATGCTATTCATATAAATCTAGGTTTGATAGGCAAGATGAATATACCTACATTTTTACATGCTCGTCCCGAGGCACCATGATGCCTCAGGCGCTTTTATTTTATAATTTATTTCATGTCTTTGATAAGTTACTAACTTAGTGTTTCTTTCATTATTGTCTTTGCTACCTGTATCATGTCATTTCATACCATTTTGGGATAGCTGGTTCTGGGGCAGTGGCCATAGATAAATATCTCACCATGGCATAAGTACTAGCCAAGGGTTTTAAAGATTTTCAGACAGTCTGAAAAAAGAATAAAAAGAGTGGGGATAGTCTATAACCCAAACATCTCTCAAAGATCCCAAACAGGCTAAAATGATTTTTAGGTAGTTCAACCTCTAATAGTTGAAAAATATATGGAATGGTTAGGATGAAACTGATAAAGCAATCTATACAGAAGACTATGGCATATTGCTCTATTGATTCAAGTCAAAGCTGATTTCATATTACTATGTGTCATGATATAATTCTAAAATCCCGCATATAGGTGTTTCATTTTCAAGGAGCATGATCTAGTCCCTACTATAGAAGAGTATGGAGCTTTGCTTAATATCAAAAGGCCTTGATTTGATAAAATTTACACTAAGCCAACAAAACCTACAACCCTAAAAAAAATTGGCTAGTATGCTTAAAGTTAGAGAACACAGGGCGGCTTCACATCTAGTCAAATCAGGGAATAATGCATGTATCACATGGGACAGCTTAAAATCTACCATGAATACCCAGTTTGACAAGTAAAAGATTTGGGATGCTCTCGCATCGGTAATCTACGATCTGATCATTTTTCCTAGAGCTTTGGGATACATAAAGGTTGCTTTGGTAAATATTTGTTCAAAAATGAGTTATGGTATCAATCCTGCTCTTGTCATCTTAGCGAAGCCTATTTGGTCCGTGAATTTTAGGAGAAAAAGAGGCAAAGCATGCTTTATTGAATGGTCACCAATGTTATAATATGGCTCTTCAGTTATTTTAAGGGTAAGAGACTGCTACAGCTAATTTTAGTCCTCTTACTAAGTTCTTAGAAAAAAGTAGCCATAAGATATCACTAAGGATCAATGGATTATGAAGTTTCGAAATCTGAATGCCAATAAAGTAACTTGACAGTTCCATGGATCATTCTTGACCCAATAGTGTATACATAGATTAGAAGGAAACATCGCTTGCACTTCGCTCATGGCTTTACGTTAGGTTGATTGCTAATAGTTTGTCCCTATGACTCATAAGCTATGTACACTAGGTTTTGAATATGGAGGGGATGGTTACAGAAGCCAAGTTCAAAAGATCTTTAATGTATGGCAAAAGACCTACTGAATCATATTGAAAAAAGAAAAAATGACTCTGACTATGAAGATTCGATAGTTAGGTGAGTTAACAACTCTATACTATTGCCTACAAAAGGAATCCCTCATGTTCTGATAGATAATCTTCCATTTGATATTGAGGCCTTGAAACATGAATTGAACAAGAAAGAGCTGCTTTCGATAAGAAAATTCATCAGTTGCAAGAAGTGAAGAGCGAATGGGAGCATGAGTGTCAAGTCTGAGAGAGGTAGATATGCAACCTTGTCAAGACAAAAGATGCTATCAATGAAGATCTTCAGGACTTTAAGAAAGACTACATGGCACTTTAAAAGGCAAAGAAATACAAAGGAATTAGTAAATCCCTAGCTAAATGGAGAGCTGAGCTGATCTCTTTTACCAATGACTTAGAAACTTAGAAGATTCAAGCGAAGACTACTACAGAAGAACTCACTAAGATGCATGCAATTGCATTAGTTTATCAAAAAAGAAGCAAAAACTTGGTACCTCGAGTACAAGTTTTTCAAAATGGAAAGGTTGAGAATAAAGCTTTAGCTGTAAGGGTTTAGGAATTGGAGTATGCCCTTTAGGTCTAGTAAGATCAGGTCGATAGATTATCAAGAACTTCTGAAGAATTGCACCATAATTGGATCTTAGCTAACCAATCTTGATCAAAATACAAGGAATGTCTTTAAAATCTCATTAAGCAAATCTGCATGGTTTAAACCAATGTAGACAACATGGTTAAATTAGCTAGATCTATGAGTTGGGACTTCATCCCTATAAGAGATAGTGGACAAGAACTGTTGAACTTTTTTGGAAATTGTAATCAAACTTTGTAATAGCATGCAATATTTTTAGAATTGATTATTTTCAAATTTGATGGGCTGTAATTAATGTTTTGTTCAAATGAAATATACTTATTCCAAAGCTATTGCTAAAATCCAATTGTATCTTGCATATGTATGCATGGTTTAATTTGTTTAATTATGTTTTTTCATAATCACATGCATATGATTTCATCTTTATTCTTTCACACATCACATTCATCATATTAATAAGTCTAATATGGCATCACTCTAAAGCGCAAGGGTCCTTAAAACATGGAATTAAACACCCAACACCAATACAACACTTGTTTGCGTTAGAAGGCAACGGAAAATGATCACTAGGTTGTCATCGAGAGGCTGGAAATTATACATTGAGAAGCTCATGAGCAAATGCTTCGTAAGACTGATGAACAAAAAAGTCAGGTCTCTGAATTAACAAAACTGCTAGCCGCTGCCCTAAAGGATAAAAAGCAAAAAAATATCGCAAACAAGGGCAAGGCACTAGCTAATCCTAAGGTTAATCTGAATAGGGGTATTGAGACCACCAACACTCTTACAAAAGTATTCCAAGAGCAGTTACCTCTAACAGCACGGATCCCACCTGTTTAACCATTCATCTATATAAAACCTACAAAAACACCATATCTAGCTTAAAGATATCGTGCCATGAATATAGGATCATAACCAACAAATCTTTTAGTTCCAAAACTCGATAAGCAAAAAAAACAAGAGAAAGCAACTGATTCAAAGAGTACTAAGGCTGTGGAAAATAAAACTAAGTACAAATTATTAGAGAAACATCTTAAAGTTATAGAACAGAGAGATAAGTTTGGAACTGTGGAAACCAAATCATTAAGCCTAATTTTAGACCTTCTTATCCCACCCAAGTTCAAAGTATCAGAATTTGATAAATACAAAGGAACTATAGACCCTATCACACATATTCGTATGTTTTACCAAAAAATGTTGGGCATTTAGACAATGAGAAACTGTTAATACATTGTTTTTAAGATAGCTTAACCAGAATAGCTTCATGATGGTATATAGAGCTTGACTCGATCATTATTCAGTCATAGGCAGATTTGGTTCAAGCTTTCTTAGATTAATATAGGCATGTCTCCAATTAATCTTCAATCGTCTTATTTTATTGAACATGGAAAAAAAGGCTACCAAAAACTTCAGGTAGTACACCCAAAGGTGGCGAGAAGAAGTAGCTGGGTTTATCTCCACTTACTAAAAAAAGATGATGGTCATGTTTGTCAAGCCTTGTATTATGAGAAATTAGTAAGGAATGCTATGAAAATTGTGCTGATATGGTTATATCTGAAGAAATGATTGAGAATGCCATAAAAACTGATAGGATGATTGAGAATGCCATAAAAACGGATAGGATGTCAGGAGGGGAATCCTCTAACTCTACCTAAAAATCTACTGCTAAAAGCAAAGATAAAAAGGTGAACGTTGTTAGTGAAAATCTTGCCAAGATCGCCCGGAATCCTTATTTAACACCAAGCATGTATTTCTCTAACATGGAATATCCAAAGTTCAACCTATATGCCCGAATACCATAACTAGTATACTCTACTAGATTCAATCCCATTATGAATCTTTCACCAAACCCAAGTCAAAATTCTACTCAAAATACTTCATCTCATAACTTATTAACACCAGAGCATCAACCAATCAACAAGCCCCTTAGGAAAGAGAGCATTTTAACCCACTTCCTTATTCCTAGAAAGAGGTTTATGCTCGCTTACTAGTAGGTCAATTGGTAGCTTTAATATTTATAACTCCAAGGTTGCCTCTTTATCCTAAATGGTATGATGAGAATCCCTACTATGAATACCATGCTGGAGCACAAGATCATAGCATTAAAAATTGCACTTCCATCAAGAGAAAAGTTTAAGGCCTACTAAAAATGGGTGTGATCCAAATTGAACAAGGAAAGAACCCAATGTCGAAGGTAATCCACTCTTGAACCATGTAAAACTGAGAGTAAATGCTGTGATTGGTAGGAAGCACTGTTGGCTAAAAAATGTTGAAAAAGTTAAAATGGTAATAAGCAATGTACAAGAGGTTCTCATGAAGGTCGGATCAGTGCTCTAACATCAAGATAAAGAGTTTGCTAGATCCTACTATTACCATTATAGACAAAGGCACCCTTTGTAGCACTTGTCTATGAAGAACTTAAGAAGGACATGGACATTACTATCAATGTTAAGGAAAGAGATAAAAGGTGCCCCTCTATGGAGTTTGAAGATTATTGATCCTATTACCATTAATTAGATACCAAAATCGTGTTATGCAGCCCGCCCTGAGAATGGTTTTTTAGCTCCATCTCCTTTCCCATATAAAAAAAATAGAGCAATGCCATGGAAATATGAAACTAGACAGTGATAACCAAGGAATCCAGCCAATAAACTGCCGCTATTGGTTTCATAGGAGCAAGCCATCTAACACACAATAGTAGATGCTATGCTTTATTTTCACCAGAAGCCAAAGTCAACAAAAAAAACATTCCCTTAGCAATTCAAACATTAGAGGAAGTGAAAAAATAGTTAAAAGCAATTAAAGAATCAGTAACTAAGAAAGAAGCTACGAAATTTCTTACATTTATCAAACACAGCGAATATAGTATCATGGATCAGCTAAACAAGCAACCTACTAAGATATATGTGCTGTCATTGCTCTTGAATTACAAAGCTCATAGAAAAGCTTAACTAAAAGTCTGAATAAAGCTTATGTCCCACCCAACATTCTGATAAGTCAATTTGGATCACTTGGTGAGCAATATTACTGTGGATAATTACATATTTTTCAATAATGATGAAATAACCTATAGAGGTAGGAGAAATTATAAAGCTCTCTCTATATCACCATATATTATAGGGGAAGCATGCTGCCAAAAGTTCTCATTAATAATGGGTCAGCCTTAAATGTAATGCCTATGACATGCTTGAGAAAACTTCCTATTGATATTTCTCATATCAAGCACAGTTGTACAGTGGTACAAGCATTTTTTCACACTTCAGATATGGCCATGCATATACAAAGTGGATTTTCATGTGATGAACATTGCTATATCATATAATTACCTGTTAAGGAGACCTTAGATCCATTTCACGAAGGCAGTGCCATCTTCATTACATGAAAGGTTTAAATTTGTTATTAGGAAAAAAGTTGTCAGCATTGGCGGTAAGGAAGATATTATCACCACTACTTCTATGGATGCCATTTATATTAAGAGTAATAAGAGTATACCAACTCTTTCCAATTTTTTGACTTTGTTAATGCCACTTACCTTAAAGAAGGTTTACCTATGGTTGAGTTTTATCTATCAAAAAGCACTCACATGAGTCTCTAATTGACCGACGGTAAGGGTGTCTGGGCTAGAAAGGGATTAGGAAAGCATTTATAAAGGATCTTCAAAGCTTTAAAAGTCACGTATCAAAGTGACAAAAGAAGTCTGGGATTCAACCAAATGCGTAACAACAAAAGAAACAAGCTTAGAAAGCATGGGAACAAAAAATAACCTATCTAAAGGGTTAGGATTTAGAATACAAACTAGTGGTGCCACTATCCCTACAAGAAAGTTTTCATTTAAGAGGACATATTAATTCGAATTAGGGAGAACCTACTAGCTCTAACAATGTAACCATTATTTTAAACAAGGCATTCGAGGACTTCTTTGTTAATGCAACTGATGAGTCAAAAACTTTTGCAACGAGCTTTGAGACTAGTCTTTGCATTCCAAGATTCATTATTAGCATTTGAACTGAAATAAAGATTCTTGTACTATTTAGATCTAATTCAAAGTAATGCTACAAACTAAACCTACATGCTTCTGTCCAAGAGCATCGTAGGATCTTTTATATGGGCGTACTTTTATTAAGCATTATTAATAAAAATGACTAAGCATTTTGCATTCCATCTTTTATGTTCTAGACTTTTTTCTTTTCTTTGATTTTTTCCCACCTTATTGTTTTTTTTATATTTTCAGCTACCTAGATGAAAATGACATGAATGTTCATACTGACACTCTAAAATTGATTTCAAGCAACTAATCTATACCGATAAGGTTGAATCTGAGAGGATTTTGAGTAAAACACTATGTTACCAATCTTTTAAGATTAATTGAATTAGAAGAGAAACAAATCCTGGCCCATGATGAGCTTACTGAAACTATGAACCTTGTGATAGAGGAAGATCAGAAGGAGGTCAAGATAGGAACCTCTATAAGCTTATCAATAGGGACTAAATTGATTCACCTTCTCTAAGAATGTTGGGTGTATTTGCCTGCTCCTATTAAGACATGCCTGCATTAAACACCAACATAGTGGTTCATGGACTTTCTTTAAAACCTGAGTGTAAATCAATATAGTAAAAACTTAGAAGAATGAAACCCGAGATACTTCTAAAGATTAAAGAAGAAATTTGATGCAGGATATCTTGAGGTGGCGAAGTATCCTGAATGGGTAGCCAACATAGTCTCGGCTCCTAAAAAAGATGGTAAGGTGCAGATATATATAGACCATAGGGATTTAAATCGAGCTAGCCCTAAAGATAATTCTCGTTGCCTCACATCAATAACCTAGTATATAACACCACCAAAAATTCCCTACTTTCTTTCATGGATGGATTTTTAAGCTATCATCAAATTAAAATGGCACCTGAAGACATGGAGAAAATAACCTTTATGACTATGTGGAGTACCTTCCACTACAAGGTTATGCCTTTTGGACTCAAGAATCATGGGCAACTTACCAATGGACAATGGTGACACTATTCCATGACCTTATATACAAAGAAATAGAAGTTTATGTGGATGATATGATTGCTAAGTCTTCAAAAGAGATTGAGCTTGTCGCTAATCTCCATAAACTCTTTAATGGCTATATAAATATCAAGTCAAACTAAACCCAGCCAAGTGCAGCTTTGATGCCATCTTCAGTAAGCTATTAGGCTTCATCGTGAGTGAACAAGGAATTAAGGTTGATCCGAACAAGGTAAAGGCTATCCAAAGCCTTCCACCACCTTGCACCTAAAAAAAGTAAGGAGTTTCCTTAGTATACTGGACTATATAGCCAATTTTATATCTCGTTAACCAACAAATAATTCGATCTTTCACCTATTCCAAAAACAAAACCTTGGTGAGTGGAATGATAAGTGCCAAAAAGGTTTCGACAAAGCAAGTGTTACCTGTCAAACTCGCCAATACCAGTGCTCGATCGACCATTAGTCTTATATTTGTAAGTCTTTAACAAGTCCATGAATTGTGCACTAGGTCAACCTGATGAGTCAGGAAAAAAGGATAAGCCATCTACTACCTAAGCAAAAAATTCATAGAGTATGAAAATAACTACTCCACAATAAAAAAGTTACGTTGTGCTCTGACTTGGATGGCTTAAAGGTTAAGGCAAGACATGTTGTATTGCACCACATGGTTGATTGCCAAACTAGACCCTATCAAGTACCTATGCAATATTCCCACTTTGTCAAAAAGGCTGGCTCAGTGACAACACTCCCAAACTTAAGATTTTGCTAGTCCTTGAGCAAAACAAAACAAAACAAAGAAACAAAACCAACTAAATGAAACAAAACACAAATTAAAATGAATGTACTTGAATAATGATTGCCCTAATTTTTCTCAAAAGTCATCTCAATATCCCAACTCAAGGTAGATGCAAAGATGCAAACATAATTCAAGTTCATGCTTCAATTCAATTATAAATCTCAATGCTTCGAATGGATTTTTGATGTGTGTATAAATGATCCCTCAACAAATCACTGCATGCAAACAACATAAATTTATGCCAATGCAAACACGAATTAATACTAGATCCTTATATATTTGGTTTTCATCTTTATCTCCACTAATGTAAACCAATAAATCATCAAAGATCACATAGGACTTTATTAAGCTTGTAATTTAAGGCAAGGGTAAAGGTAGGATAAAGGATATATTTCGATTTAATTCACTCATAGATACTTTTCATTGCTCTAGATCTTTTGTCGAGCCGTTCTCAACAAGTTCGAAGCATATATCCTTTTTTTTTTTCATAACATTTTCTTTTTCATGTCATTTTATTCATTTACACACATTTATGTGTTTTTTTCTCTTTTCTATTTTTTCAATTTCTTTTTTTTTCTTTTTTTTCTTTCTTTTTTCTTCATGCATTACTGATACAACATAATTCAAACATGGTTCATAATATTTTCTGAAACAATTTCATGGCTATGCCTATGTAGTGAAGGCTGATCATGGTTTTTCTTATTAGGCTAGGCTAAATATATTTGGCAATAAAAAAAGGATATATCAATTAGGCTTAAATGGGTTAACTAAGGATAAATATATAAAAGTAGGCTTAAAAAGGCTCAAATGATTCAAAGATGGTCTAAATCATCTTTTTAATTTAGTATTGTCTAGCATTTTGCCTCAAGAGAGAATAAAACAAAGTCTAGGCTTTTAGATATAATTGCAATTTACATCAACATAAACATCCTTCAAATAAACAATACAAATCAATGCAAGAGATTATGTGCTTAGAATTGTCGAAAATCACATCCTAAGAATGAGAAAAATAAAAGAATCTAATCATAAAATTAAATCATGCAAATATTTTCCCAAGAATCAAGATACATCAATAACCTAGTTTTTATCATTAGATAAGGATCACATCATATTAAGCACAAACATCTCAACCATAATAAACTATAAAAAAATTAAGCAAAACAAAGAAAAAATTTATGCAAAAACAAAGATAGAAAGAAAAAAAATTATGCTAGAATCAACTAACCTAGACTAATTCAACACTAACAAAATAATAACCTCACATCCAAATGTAAAACAAACATTATCCTCAATGTTTATAAATAAAAAAGAAAAAATAAGAAACTCTCGTTTTCAATGAAGAAAACTTGAATGAAGCTTTAGCCATTCTCTTCGAATTATCGTGCTTGTCAAAGTTGGTGGAAGGCTTTAAAAGAAAATCAAATAAAACAAACTTATTAGAAAAAAAATAATAATCCTAAAAATTTTTTTAATTTTTTTAAAATTTTTTAAGGTAGAAAATAAAATTAAAAATTAAAATCTAAAAACTTATTGTATCAGTGTCAGTCACTAGGTAAAAGAGGGGTTTGAAAATACAACAAAATAAACAAAAAGGGAAAGGGGGCGACTAGCATTGTAGCACTAAGACGTCGGTGTTGCAGCGCTAGCCCTTAACATATCGGGGCATCGCAACACCCATGCTGCAGTGCCTTGCAAAAAAATAAAAATTTTTTTACATCTTGGTGCTGGAGCACCGAGAGTCTAGCATTGCAATCCTAAGGTTCAAGCAAAGGTAGCACTGTGTGCCACTTTTAGAGCTACAATGCTATGCTTTTCTTATTTTTTTACAAAACCTGCAAAGAAGGGAAAATTAATAATGTTGAAAAATAAAAAATTTGAAAAGAAATGCTAATAAATAGGAAAAAAATTTTAAAAACTTAGGTTTGCCTCCGAAGAAGCGCTTAATTTATAGTCTCTGGCTTGACTATCTTCAATGTTATTTTGAGTAGGGTAAGTTGCTAAAGGGTCTTTGACGATTAAATTTGCCTCCCCAAATATGTTTGAAGTGTTGCCCTTTCACCTTGAATTTCCTAGGCCATTTCATGTCGGTAATTGACTATCGTAATGCCCTTTTATAGTTTTTTAAATGCATTGGTACAACCTTACACTCCAATGAAGGTGGTTTTTAAATAAAGGGCTTTAAAGATGATGTTGCTTTAGCTAAAAATCCCAATGGTTCAAACAAAATAGTGAATCTAATGGAATATGATTGTGCTTTCAACAATTTTGAACACCTAATAAAGTTAATTTTATCCCACATAAAAGTTGGAATCAAAGATGCCTTGAATGAATCAGTGGAATAACTCTCTATAAACACTTCATTGGACGCACTCTCCACCACATTAACTACACAGTACTCATTATATTTGTTAGGAAAAGTTGATGGTGGGTCAGACTATATTTTCTCTTTTTGAACATCTTCATCATGTTTATTAACCATAATTTCATTTTCAATAATTTGTTTGGCAATTCTAGCTCCTCGCTATCCTGTTCAGTCTTTTTACCATTTATAAGATTTGTTTCAATATTACATGGTAAAGTTTCTTCAGGGCAATTAAAGAAGGCATCAGCAAGTTGGCCCACTTATGTTTTAAGATTCTTCAAAGATGCTACTAGTGTCTGAATGATAGCATCTCGACTTTCAGTTTTTGCCATATATTGTATAAGCATCTTTTCTAATGATGGCTTCTCTTCTAGGATAGGAACTTGAGCTTGCCGTGGAAAACCCTGATGGACTATTGGATCAACTGAATATGAAGGCCATTGAGTCTGCACCAAGCAAAATTTTGATGATTGCCCCAATTTGAATGATAGTTGTCAGACTAAAAATAATCTTGTTGCATATTGTAGTTTCCAACATATTGAATGGGTTTGGCATAAAATGGGCAACAATCACTAGTATGGGCTCCCCTGCATAATTCGCAAGTTATGAATGGTTTTTGGATAGCACGTGTATTCAAATTGTCAAGCTTCCGAAAATGATAGCCTATTGTAAAGATATGGCATTTAATGTATTCCTTTGTTTAATTTCTTCAGATAACCATTGATAATTATAAAACATCATCTTCTTAAATTACCTAAAATAAAAATAAAATAAATAGATAAATAAATAAAAAGTTTGAATTAAGACTAAGATTGCTTGGTATTAATATTAACAAAAATAGTAACATAATTCCCCAGGAACGAGGCCAAAAACTTGTTGGAATTAAGCATGCAAGTACACGTATCGCAACAAGTAATATAATGATAAAGTAGAGTGTCGATCTGACAAAGAATTGATACTAAAATTGTTAAGTACTTAGATTAAAACGGCTTAATCTGATACATACAAACAATTAAAAATTATAAATTAAAACTAAATATAATAATAATAATAATAATAATAATAATAATAATAATAATAATAATAATAATAGAAGCCTAGGATTACAATTTTCATCAGCACTTCAATTGAATAAAATTCTATTTTCTTAACTTGAATAATGATAATGAGTTATTAACCTATAATTATCATTTATCTGTAAGTATCTTCTGATGGTCTTAAAAACATATCTTTTTTAATCAATTTACTATATTCCTATGCAAATTGAATTAAAAGAAACTCATTAACCCTAGAATCTAATTTGGTTACATATGACAAGCTCGTATATTCCAATCTGACATGTAGATTAATTCATTCTAATAAATGAATATGAAACATATGTCATTCAATCCAGGTTAAAACATAAAATTCTTTTTTTCAAGTTCTTTAAGGTTATCAAATCAATCTAATTGGTGATCAAGAATTAGAAGTATTAAGAACGAGATTGAACGAACAACTTAAATATCATTAAATCAAGAAAATAAAATAAAATAATGCAAACTACATGTTGAGTTCCATTGCAACCCTAGAAAAATAAATCTAATTCATAATAAATATAAAAATAAATATAAAACCAAAGAGGTTTACCATCGTAAATAATACAAGAAAAAAAAGTAAAAAGAAAGAGAAAACTATGATTCGTTGGATTTTTTACCTTCAAGCTCATCCAAAATCTCTCTAGCTTATTGGATATTATGATGGCTTCTCTCCTCTTCAAAAAACTGGAGAAAAATAAAATTATAGAATATCTGGGATTGTCCTAAATCTAATCCTAAGAATCCTATTAAAAGGAAAAACCCTAAAGGAAAAAACTTGATCTCGAAGTAGCTTGAACATATTATTTTTGAAAACTGACAAACTTAATCACTTTGCTTGATTGAGTCCACTTTAGTTCTTGATTAAGTTGTTGCACTTTTGGAAACTCCTTTAGGTTTTAACCTACAAAAATATGAAAAGTATTTAAATAACTAAGTAATTAAAATATATAGAAAGTAAATAAGACTAAATTAGAAATTACTATAAATAAATAAAATTTAAATAAAATAATACTAAATTAAAAACTACTAAATATAAATGAAATTTAAATAAAAATCTCTAACGCCTAGCTAATTTAATATGAATAATGAGACTAAATAACTCCATTTCATATAATTATCACAAGCCTTACTCTCTGAATATGATCATTGATGTGAGTCAAAAACCAATCAAAGGTAGTGCAATAGCAAATTTCTTGGCAAGCTGGGCTGAAGAGGATTATGAACCACTAGATTTTGAATTCCCAGATGGGACCTAATGTGCATATCCAAAGCAACATATGGCATCGATTATAGCTAAACTTGGAAAATGTACTTCAATGGACTTAAATGCATTAGGGCATAAAATCAAGGCTATTTTGATCTCATCAAATGGAGATTATTATCCTTTTATTACCAGACTAAACTTTGATTGCACTAATAACATAACGAAATGCAAGGCCTATGTATTTGGGCTTCGAGCAGCCATTATGAAAGAATAAGCACTTTACAAGTGTATGGGGACTCTGCCTTCGTAATTTATCATCTTCGAAAAGAATGGAAAACATGAGATGCTAAATTGCTAATCGATGAACTAAAACAACAATTCAATGAAATCAGCATCCATCATTTACCCTGAGAGGACAAACAAGTGGTAGATGCTTTAGCAACTCTAGCTTATATGTTTAAAAGAACTAGGGAGTCAGAAGTCACACGCATTCTGATGAGAATTCATGAAGCTCCCACCTATTGTCATAATGTAGAAAAAGAAAAGGATGGGCTGCCATGATACCATGACATTCTTCATTATATTTGAAATCAACAATGCCTAGAGCATGCTACAGAAGCAGCCACAGAAACTATCTGAAGAATGTCTACAAGTTTTATGTTGGATGGTGAAGTCCTATACAAGCAAAACTAAATGCCTTTACAGCTAAAAGAATTCTAGAAGAGGTCCATGAAGGACTTTGTTGTACTTATGCTAACGGGCATAGAATAGCAAAGCAAGTCATAAGGTTTAGATATTATTGGTTAACATTCCTCTTAATGTTTTTTTTAAATAATGTTTATTTAGCCTCATTAGCCATGAGTCCAAGCATGAAACACTTGATTTTATAGCATCAATATGTCAAAAATAATAAACAAAGATTAATCCTATTATTTGGGTTATTCTTAATCTAACCTAGGGTTGGTTTTCCCAAACAACAAAAGCACATATCAAAGAAGCATTTCAACAAGCATGTGATAAACTAAAAATATGTCAATAGCATCCAAGCATAAAAAACATGAGAAAGCATCATTAATAGACATTTTATCAAGTATTTCACAATCAAAATGTAAGCAGAAGTATAGATGGGCATGAATCATAGTAGCAAAATGAAACACAGTGTCTAAGCAACAAAATAAAGGCTAGTAAATACATCCAAAGGTGAAGAGAATGATTTTTATGATCAAAACATCAATATATCAAATGCAAGATCAAACCAAAAAACATTAAGAGGAATGTATGTGTCCGCAAGTGCCAAATCTATACGAACAAAATCCATGTCCCACATTTACCTCTCTATGTCATAACAGCTCCGTGGCCTTACTCTATGTGGGGCATGGCCATGATTGGACCTATCATTCCTAAAGTTTCTAATGGGCATCGCTTCATTTTGGTTGTTATTGATTATTTCACCAAATGGATAGAAGCAACCTCATATTCCGATGTGATTACATCTAATGTGTGCAAGTTTGTGAAACAAAACATCATCTCCTGATATAGACTACTTGAAGAAATCATGATGGATAATGCACGCAAGCTGAATAACAAAATGATGAAAGTAATTTGCTCCTAATTCAAGATTAAGCATCACAATTCAATGGCATACTATCCAAAAATGAACAAGGTGATAGAAGGAGCTAATGAAAACATTAAGAAAATAGTTGACAAAATGACCGATACTTATAAAGATTGGCACAAGAAGCTACCTTTTGCGATGTATGCCTAGTGTAAAGTAATCCAAACTTCTACTAGAGCTGCCTTATTCTTTTTAGTCTACAAAATAAAGGCAGTCTTGCCAAGCAAAGTTAAAATCCTGTCACTCAAGTTCTTGATGGAATAATAGCTTAAAGAAGCTGAATGGGTCAAAAATCAATACGAGCAACTTAATCTCATTGACGAAAAAATAGTAAAAGTTGTTTGTCATGGACAAATGTATCAAAAGCATATAATGAGAGCTCCTAACAAAAAAGTCCACCCTTATTAGTTTTAAAAAGAAAACTTAGTAATCAAAAAGATCCTCCCAATTCACAAAGCTAATCATGGAAAATGGACCCTAAAATTAAAAGATCCTTTTATGGTTAAGCAAGTTTTCTCTAGTGTGGTGTTGATTCTATCTGAGATAGAG
Organism: Adansonia gregorii; assembly: GCA_038382025.1. Classification (NCBI taxonomy): domain Eukaryota; kingdom Viridiplantae; phylum Streptophyta; class Magnoliopsida; order Malvales; family Malvaceae; genus Adansonia; species Adansonia gregorii. The sequence continues at coordinate 70,008 of JBBYHO010362393.1, forward strand.
GGCAATGACTTGCCTAACCCTGTCATTCTGATTTTGTCAAGAAGTGCTATGCTTGAAAAGGTCCTTCAAATGAAAATCTATAAAGGTATCTTATCTTCAGCAGCGCAACTTAAGCATCCAAGCCTTACCTTTATTTGAACCTAATTAAAGCCAATGTTAATAAAACTATCCTCTATCAAAACACCAAATCTGGGCCCAACTTTTTTATCCTAAATTTACCAAACCCAGTTCCAACCCTATCCTCAAATAAAAGACTAGTATCTACCTCAGCTTTAAGGGTAATTACCATTAGGCAATCTAAAAGGTTCCTCAAAGAATGGTGGACATCGAGAAAGTTGGTTACTTAAAAAAAGTTTTTATAAGTATTCAGTAGAAGACTCATATCATTAGCATAAAAAAGGACTGACTATTGGAAAAATTAATCTTCACTTTCTTTATACCTTTTAAAATGTTTAATGAATTATATTCATTCTCCTATAAAAGTGAAATACAACCATTTTATTTTTTGAATCTCTTTTTTCATACTTGCATACCATATTGCATCATGCTTTCATATAATTGGTAATGTTTGATATATTGTAAAAAATTGATAGTAGGATTTCTTTGTATTACTTCAAATAATATAAAACTTTGCAGGGAAATCTTTTCAAGTTTAAAAAAAAGCCAAGAATGAATTCAGGAACCACAACTAGGCTTACCTTTTAAACCTCTTCCATATTGGAAAACATGATAAAAAATTTCCCTCACTAAACCTTAGCCAAAACGTAGAGCCAAACCAACGATCCTTGACCCCTACCTTCAAACCATATTCCTATAAACCATCCTAAATGATCAGGTGCATCCTTCTAGGCACACTAAGAACTAGTTCACCAAGTCTGTCAACCTACTAGTACGAGCTGATCGACTCAAGGACCTTTCTATACTTGATGGGTTACCTCAACTTTCATAAATGACCTTAACCATTTAAAAAAAGTCCTCTAAACATTGGTAAACCTTAAAACATAGAAAACCAATGAAATTCAAAGAGAAAAGGTGATTCAAAACTCCAAAGCCAATAGTCAAATTAGGTTTTTTGAAATCATCACCTTTGCATCGCTTAAACATGCATTTATATTTGCATGCATTAATGAACATCTTTTAGGTATGAACTCTTACTCACAAAAGTCAAACCAATAAAGAACCTTATGTATATATTCCTATTTTGAAAAACCTTAAAAAACTCCAAGTAAGATACCTAAACTCACATCTTTTAGTCCACAAAGAGCTGAATGCTCCTTTTTCCTTTTAATCCTCAAAGAGCATTACATAATTTTTTTTAGTCCTCAAAGAGTAGGACACCTTTTCCCTTTTAAGCAAGAACTCTTTCCTTCCTTTTTAGTCCTTAAAGAGCAAGACACATTTTTTTTCTTAGTCTTTAAAGAGCATTACATTTTTTTTCCTTTTTAGTCTACAAAAAGTTTGACACCCTTTTTTCTTTTTAGCCCTCAAAAAGTATGATGTCTTTTTTCCTTCTAGTACTTAAAGACAAAGATGCTTTTTTTCTTTTAGTCTTTAAAAAGTACGATAGCTTTTTCTGCTTTTAGTCTGTAAAGAGCTAGATAACCTTTTTTTTTTTTAGTCTTCCAATAGCAGGATGCCTTTTTGTTTTTAGTTTTCAAAATGCAAGACACCTTTTTTCCCTTTTAGTCCTTAAAAAGCACGATTCCTTTTCCTTTTAGTCCTCAAAGAGCAGGACACATTTTTTCCATTTTAGTCCTCAAAGAACAAGATGCCTACCTACCTCAGTCCTCAAAGAGCAGGACGCCTACCTACCTCAATCCTCAAAAAGCAAGGCATCTACCTACATCAGTCCATAAAGGTAGCTATAGATGCCCTTTTTCATCCAGGCCAACATTTAGGGCATCAAAAGCCATCGTCAAAGGCACCATTGAGGTCATTCATTTAAGCTCATGTCTAATCCCCATCATACCTAGCTAAGGTAAGTTAGTAAATTATTTAATCTAAGATCAAGCCTTAAGAAATATATATTAAGTAAAATAGGGCCCAAGTGCATATTTAATTATTTTATTTGAGCCTATTTATTTAATTATATTAGGTCATAAATTATTTAATTTAAGACCAGGCCTTAAAAATATATATTAAATAAAATAAGGCCCACGTGCATATTTAATTATTTTATTTGGGCTTATTTTATTTAATTATATTAGATCATAAATTATTTAATTTAAGACAGGGCCTTAAGAAATATCTATTAAATAAAATAAGGCCCATGTGCATATTTCACTATTTTATTTGGGCCTATTTTATTTAATTGTATTGGGTCATCTTATAAAATATGTTTAAATTCTTGATGGGCTTTATTAAAATTATTTTAATTCAATATGTCCATTATTTGAATTAATTTTGGGCCATTAGGGTAGTTTAATGATATTAAAGACTCAATTAGCTTGACAGTGGGGTATTTCATGGCAAAAATTGATATTCAAGGGACATTTTGGAACTTTAGTGGTTAGTTGATACTTAAGTATTTGCACGTTGACCAATGAAAAATTGAAAACGCATCCTAGTAGACTATGACTCATCATTTTTGTGGGATAATATACAAAATTAACCTCTAACCCTAAGTTTTTTAGCCTTAGCCTACCACCCTTTATAAGCAACATTTGTTACTTCGCAAGAAAGGAGAGCCTTCAAAAAAAGTTTTAGTAGCCACCAAAAAAAATTCAGTAAGCAGCCAAAAAAAAACCTCACACCATTCCATACAAAACCATTCGAGCTAGACGCTACATTGAGGTAAACAAGTAAAAGAAATACAAGCAAATTGGTGGCTGGGAACTTAGCAAAAGAAAGCAAACAAGAAAGGTGACAACATGATTTCCTAACGGAAACCACATAGAGCAAGAAAGAAAGTAAAAATAAAAGAGATTTTCAAGCTTTTATTGGTATATTTCAAGCTCTTTCTCTTTACTTTCTTGCATTACAAAAATATTTTGTGTCATCTTAGTGATCTATTTCAAGATATCCCTAACCCATCTAAGGAAATCATGCATTTTTCTTGATGGTATTTGATTTCCATGTTGCTTTGATGGTGCTTTAATATTGCTTGGGTGATTAAAAATTGCATTTTTTTTCTGTGGATGCTTTCGATAGCCCCTGTTTTGATTTTGTGGCATTATGTCTCATGATTCAGGTTTTATAAATGTTCATATAGCATTTCATGATGTTATTTAGGAGGTCGTTTGCATTTTGAACATGATTTGCTTATCAAAATGTCTTTTGATGATACTTGTTCTTATATTTGATGTTGGGATGAGGATATATTTTTCGGTTTACCATATACTTGTTGAAATGCTTCTTCAAATTACTTGCTTGACGAGTGCCCATGTTGTTTTTGAAAACCAAACCCAAGTTAAGTCTATACTGCTAACCTCAATCAATGGGGATTAGCATGGATTTAATGTTTTCAATATATTAGTTCTCTAATCTTGGAGATATATCAAATACAAATGTCTGGTATCATAGCCTAATTAGGCCAAATAAATTCTGTTTTTAATCAAAAATTAAAAATATTTTTAAGTGTTTGTTTTGAGCTTTGCTTCGAGCCTATCGTCACCATTGGTGTGGATAGCGGATGGATGTCCAGTGCCTTGACACATGACCATAAAAGCCTTAACATGAAGAAATCCCTATTTTGGTACTAGTAGCATAATGACCCCTATTAAAAAATTATTTCTAGAATCTAAATGATTTTTTTTTTTAATTTTCCAGTATTTTTCTCAGAAAAGGCTTTAAAGTATCTTTACAATGATACCTTGTTAGCCTCCGGATCACTCTAAACATAGAAGTTATAATTTTTCAAATTTTCATTGTCTGAAACTCTTAGAATCAGTGATTCACATTCTATTTGGGTCATTTTCACCATCATATGATATTTCTATATTTTTAAATATTTTTCCAAATAAAGCAAGGCCCAAATAAATAAATTTAATAAGCATATGGACCATATTTCATTTAAAATATTTTCAATAGGGTCAAGCCTTAAATTGAATAATTTTTAGAGCCCAAAAAAGGTAAAATTCGTGACCTAAGTCAATGGGTCATTTGAAGCAAAATGTCACATTAACCAAAAAATGTTTGAATGTACCAATACATTTGAGGATATATCGATACATTGCCAAGATGTATTGATACATTGGTATCAATATATTTTAGTCCAAAAATCAATTTTATCTATTGCCATAGCCTTGTATCAGTGCATTATTGAAATGTATCGATATACTGAGCAAATGTATCTATACTTAAATATAAGGTATTGAGACATGCACGAGGATTTCAAATTTGGTGATGTTGGGGCAAAGTATCGATACCTCTTAGCAAGGTATCAATACTTTTAGTTAAAATTGTGTATTTCACTCATTGCTGGCTCTCTGATCACTTTACCTTAACTCAAGATGATAGGTATTGGATTCAAGCTTAGGCATAGAGCCTTGGTGATGCCTTGCTAAAGGGGTTGCTTGAAGGCCTAGGAAAATTAGGTATCTACATTTTTTATGTTGAAAATAGTTTGGGCAAGAGATTTCCTCCAACTTCATATTTTTGACAGAATTATAAACTATTTCTAACTGAAAATTTCGTCAAAAATTATTGGGCCAGCAAAAACCCTCCACCTTTGAATTTTCATCAGTAATATTATTTCCAATAGAAAATTCTGTGAGAAATAGTTATTTCCTATAGAATTTTGAATTTTTACCAACAAAATAACCCATCAATAAAAGGTTTTGGGCGATGATTTCTGGGATGCACATGTTCCTTCATAAATACTTCTTTTTGATGGAATTTCAGTCAGAACAAGTACGACTACACTAAACCTATTTATAATGGAGTTTCCTTAGAAATACATCTCCAACAAAAAAAATCCGTTAGACGTAGTTTTTCCGACAGATTATTTTCCCTTAGCTATTTTTTAAAAAAAAAATAATTTAAAAAAAAAACTTTTTTCGACGAAATATTTCATTGGTAAAAGAAAATATTCTGCAAAAAATAATTTTGACATGTGTTTGATGTGAGTGTATTTTTAATGAAATATTTGTGAAAAATACTAGAAATTGTTTCCTAAGGATCTATCTTCCGTCAGAAAAAAAAATCGTTATTCTTCAAAAACAAAGCTTTTTCTTGTTGTGTTATATGAGGCACTTATCTTTAAATCATCATTGACAGACCATGGAACAATATCAGTTAGCGATTGTTTAAGCCACTCCCGGTCATTCCATTTCAGCTCCATCGCTTCCTCATCTAAGAATTAGATTAAAAAAATGCTTGGCAGAGTTTCTTTTTGCAAAGACATTGAAAATGCCTTGAGTAGTGAAGTTTTCTTGCAACCATTCTACAATACTAGCCTCTCCAACAGCATATAATTCCAGTCTATGTAAAACTTCATTCTAGACATATGGTTTGCAATTTCTTTTATTTTTGGTAACTTCCGTCACCATACTCGTTCTTGGCACTTCCTTTACTCTTG
>JBBYHO010362394.1:1527-25676 GCA_038382025.1 Adansonia gregorii
GATCAAGCTAAGCGAGCTGCCTGACATTTGGCGCTTTGTTGGATTCAAGGTTCAAAAACTGATTTTCAATTGAAGAAAAAGAGGGGTAGAGACAAAAAAAATACATGCCTATATATATATATATATATGTATATATAGAAAGAGAGAGAGATGAAAATGAAAGAATGAAAAAATGTTGAGTTTTATAATTCATCAAACGCAACGTAAAAAAAAAAAAAAAAATTGGGCCGCTGACGTTTTTACCTACTACTTGAGTCCAAATATGTTATCTGAGTCCGATAAACCTTGGGCTTTTACCTGAAATATGTTTGAGCCTAATAATAATCTAAAATAACTACAACTTTCTTTATTATATTTACAAAGTATAAATTCATCTCGAAAATTGGATTGTGTTTGATACATTTTTCTAATAATAGGAGAGCTCTGTTAAAATATTGATTCTAATGAAAAAAAATCAATGTTTATGTTTATATCGAAAATTTTTAAATAATATATTTTTATTACGATATCTTATTATATTCATATCTTTAATTTTAAAAAAAAATCATATTATTATATTTATACTTTTATCTGTATTACGTGTTCATACCTCTTATATCAAGAAAGGGCAATGAAACCACCTGCATCTTCTCCATTAAGTTCTATGGTCAGTAGTCAATGGAATTGACTTTTTTCCCTTATTTTCCTGGCATAGTGCAGTTAATTGATTGCAAGAAAACAAGTTGATGCTGTGAATAGACAGATAGCGTTGGATAGCATTTCAAAGAAACGTCTTAACCTGAGCATGATTTCATAAAACGAATATTATGACCAAATGATTTCAGCACTCAACAAATAGATTTTCTTCTTATCATCTGTTGTCCAAGTTCATCTTGTCAAGGTTCCAAAATTTCATTTCCATTAAGGAAATTATTTGTCGCACTTCATCCTGATTGTGGGTTTGTTTTTGTCCATGCTTCTCTTAGAATACTTTCCCCCAGTTCTGCTGTTCAACCTCCGAAAAATAAGACAAAAATTGCTCTATGTTTATTTTTGGTACAAAGAAGGGTGTAACCCAAGATAAGAAAGCAGTTATAGATATTAAGGTTTAGACTTTAAATCTATCACTTTTTAAGATTGATTGTATGAATTAATTGAACTAAATTTCGAATTCAAAATTACTTTGTATCAAGAAAACAGAGCATTCATTTTCATCGCTTAAGATGACACTAAAGATAACTGGTATAATCCAGTGCGTATGCATTGTTGTAATAGCAAGATGTTTTCTCTTACTATTATATTACGTTTAATTCACTAGAATAGAATTAAATTATAATGAAATAATTATTCTATGAGAATGAAATAACTTATGTAGTAATTTAGTGTAGTAGAATAAAATAGTACAGGATTCGAATCTTTAACAAAAGAGATTCGAATCTCCTAAAGCAACTTTTTATTCCACCTAAGTTCAAAATAACCATTTAGTGATTTCGTAAAATAAGACCTTAATAGGCTATTTCCTGGAATAATCGTTGTGCGAACCAAATATTCATATTACTGTAGTAAGCTAAATATACTCATAGTAAAATTTCTATTACAACAAACTAAACACGTGTTAATGTTTTATACCTGTTCATATGAAACTCTGAGAGCCGAACGAAATTCTTGTACCTGTTGAAGGAGATTCATCTGTTGCTTTATCATCTCTGAAATCCCAGGCGAAATTCTTGTACCTGTTGAAGGAGATTAATCTGCTTGCTTTGTTATCTCTGAAACCCCATTGAAATGAGACTATGATTCAATTCCCCTTCGCTCCGTTATGAAGGGTATCTGAAGGCAATTCCAATTTTTACGCATTAACTGTGAAGGTTTTAAATAGCTTCCATGAATCAGATCTATGATAAACAATTATATATAAACAAAGCTTTGAAACCATAGAAACATTCACAGCCGGTTACACCATCCCATGCTAAGAAGCAAGGCTTCTCTCAACATGCTCAATTCTCCATAAAGAAAGCAACTATCAAGAAGAATGACTTGGGCATCAGGAAAAAAGAATGTAAAGGCAACTCTAGAAATATACATACATTACAAGATCTAACAATCCCAACTTATTATTTCAATACAAATTGTTTTCGTCATTTATGAACTCATTGATGATGTGCTGCTTTTAACATGAGAAGAGGCAGTTGAAATGTTGCTCCGTGTCTGAGAACTCTGGTTTGAGAATGACTCTGTGAAGAAGACTATGTGCTCCTGGTCGTCTACAAACACTTGCAGAGATCTAGGAACCGGAGGCAGGTTGACTTCCAAAACCCCCTCTAGGATCTGAACTACCTGACCCATTGATGGCCTGTGAGCCTCATCATCTTGGATACACCAACAAGCCACTTTACATATTCTTGATAGCTCTTCCACTGGCGCATCTCCATTCAATCTGGGGTCTAATAGGCTAAGGATATCACCGTCTTGAGTTATTAGGTTAGTTGCCCAAGTTGGAAAGAATCTAATTTTTCCATCGTCAGATTGTTCAGAGTTTCTCCTTCCAGATACAAACTCGAAAAGCATCATTCCATAGCTATAGACATCAGCTTTAACAGTAATGGCGACTCCAGAAATCCACTCCGGTGCAAGATAGCCTCTTGTCCCTCTCATAGTTGTCAGGACCCTGCTGAATTCCCTCCCAACAAGCTTGGCCAGGCCAAAATCTGCGACTTTTGGACAGAACTCATCATCTAAGAGAATGTTTTCTGGCTTGATGTCACAGTGAATAATACAATCTCTGCACTTCTCATGAAGATAAGTTAAACCTCTAGCCGTACCAAGTGCAATCTGGTACCTTGTTTTCCAGTCTAGAGGTTTGGAATTCTTCTCATGGAAAAGATGGGCATCCAAAGAACCATTTGGCATGTAATCATATACCAACAACTTTCTTGTACCTTCAGAGCAGAACCCACGAAGCCGCACTAGATTAACATGCTGAATTGTCCCAATTGTGCTCACCTCTGTGCGAAATTGCTTCTCCCCCTGACAGATGCTCTCAAGCTGCTTCACAGCTATGACACTCGAGTCCGGCAATGTTCCTTTGAAAACCGAACCAAAGCCTCCTACCCCCAGTTTTTCAGAAAAATTCTTCGTTGCACTCTGTAAATCTCTATATCCGAAAGCCAGAAGTGAACCTTCAACTGCTTTTTGAGTTTTCTTCGTTCGCCTCCATCTCAAGATTGCAAACATTACAACGGCAAGGACTAATCCCACAGAACCTGCAACTGCTCCAATTATTATTCCCATTTTGTTGCTTGAACTCGAAAACTCAGATGCCGCTAACCTGATGTGTATGGTTTTCCCATTGCTAGCACCATCATCAAGTTGTTGGAGATCCAAGAGCTCTCCGATCCAAATTTGACACCCATCACTGTCATAAGCATAAGCAGTGCAAGAGCAATCCCTTAGGCAGGTTGATTCACATTCCGAAATGCTCCCAACGTTCATAGACAGGGGATGTTGAGGCAGTAACATATCCGGGCTTTCTAGAAATTTATCGCTCTTTCCATTAGAAAGACTGGGATCTTCGCATTGCAGCTCGGTTTTCCTTTCACAACCACCAGAATAATCGCTCAGATCCCAATCGCTTTTTGACTTTGGCCTGAAACCTGTCAAACAGTTACAGAAAGGCAGAGCTTTCTCGTTGCAGCTGCCAAAAGCCCCACAAAAAGCATAAACCTGACATTGCTGTCTCGGCTGTGACCAAAACAAATTCCACTGCTGGCTACTTTCCAACCATGACAGCTGCTTAATCTGCCCCGAAACATCCATAATAAATCGAGATATTGTAGCAGGATTATAGAGAGAATAAGTAAAATAACTCTCGTTTTCATTTGAAACATAGCTGAAGTTGTAGATGTAATTCAATCTCATTTCCGGAACTAAGCTGAAAATCCTTGTCTGTTCATCCCAAGGTCCACTTGTCCAATAATTTTCGGATCTATTCCATAGTATGATATATTGATTGGTTCCACTAGGGTCTAGCTCAAGGGAGAAGAGACCCGGTGCAGGATCTTCAGAATTTTTCCATGAAGTAAGAAGTTGGCTTTGATTGGTTCGCTTATTTAAGCTAAGCTTACCACCAGGAAGCCATGTGTGTGTTGGGTGATCAAGACTTTGCCACAACGGTGTCGATGAATTCGGACCGTCTCTTAAAACAAGATTCCCACTGTCTTCAAGAACTGCTACTACAGAACTTGAGCTGGTTGAACTAATATTTGTGGACCAAATTGGTACTAGGGACTCATTGAGCAAAACTAGGTTACCATCGGATAACTTTAATTCTGATGAGTTTGTAGCATGGATTGCTATGTCTCTGTTTGCAACCCAAACTACGGTCGGTTCAGAGATCTTTCCATACCAGATGCCTATATAGTAGTTGGAAGAGTTACCTGGTTTGAAGAAGCCCAAGATGAAGTTTCCACCCGATGAAACAATGGTTTGATTACCGGAAAGAGATTGATTTGCTGAGATGGTATCGGCTCCAAAGGAGAGTTGGCAGTTGAGAGGGAAGTAAATGAAGAATAATAGTAGGGAAAGTATCAGCCATGGATTTTTCATGTTGTCCATGGCTGTCCTGTTCCTGTAAGAGGAGAAAGAAAGAGAGATACTTCAATGAACAGAAAGCTGTTTAAAACACGGGACAAGGAAGAACAGGATTGTAAAAAGCAAACGAAGCATTACCATGAGGGTAACGACTGCTGTGAGCGCTTTTATTGTATCTCAAATTGTTGAGAGGACAACTATGGGCTTTCTCTCTTGGTTACAGAACATGGGCATTTTAGTAGCCTGGTATTGAAGGACAATGCCTTTGGGAGTACAGCTTTCAAGCATCCTTATAAAAATTGAATTAGGTGATAAGTCAAAGCAATACTTCGTGTCCTTGGATTTTTTTTTTTTCCCATTTTAGAAATGCAAAAAATATATGTGATGGGCAGAAGACCATCCAGCCACCCGGGCTGGGTCAAACTTAAACATGATTGGTCCGTGTACCCTCCCCGTTTTGCCAAAGCTCATCTTTAGTCGACCGCTGGAGATGGTGGATTTACGCCTGCGTGCTACATCTACCTTAGCCGACGTTGACATTTCTTTCATAACAATTACTAGTATAGTATTTCACAAGAACAGATGACTATTCCAAAAATATAGTTTTTTATTTTATTCAAAATTCTATTACATATAAGTTTCTTTTTAGTGTAAACTTCCTATATATATATATATATACATATATATGATTGGGATAGTTTGATTTGTTATATTATTTTTCATTAAAAAATCATGATTTATTTCTAAAAAATATATCGTAAGATAATTAACTCACTTTTTAAATATGGAGACAATTTTTCTATCTCAAATCCAAAATATATTTATGAACTTTATTTATCTATGGGAGTGGGTTATTATATAACTTATTTTTATGCATTGTTGTAGCGATTAATAGAGTGGTACTTATGATACTAATAATTATCATTGCATAAAATGTTTGTTGACAATGACCTTAATGAAGTTTTTTTAGGCGAGTAATTGCGATTTGTGAGTGAATGATTGAAGTATTGAAGAATTAAAATGAGAAAAGCTTTGGGTGCAGCAGAAAGGGTGTGGATAGTATTGGTTACTAGAATTCATTTCACCATCATCTTAAGAAATGACGCCGTTGTGGGTCCAAAATCCAAACCCCATTTCCTTCTCTTATTTATTTATTTATTTTTCTTCTGGCATTGAAATTGAAATTTTAAGTAAAAAGGCTTACAAGTTACAACCTACTACACAAGTCTCGTTCGGATTTCAAAGCAAGTGGGCACAAAATTTGCCTTTCGACTCACTTTCACAGCTAAGGCCAGCAAATGAACTTGACCCCATTAGATTTATTGATCGGCAATTTTAATTTACAATAAAAACAAATTCAAACCAGCTATATTCAAGTCCAAAATGGGACGTTATCCTTCCCCGATCCCCATCTTTCTTCAGGCGTTTGTTACAGGGGGCTCCAATTAATTAACCCATTTTACCGGGAAGGCTATGTCGAATTCCTTGCCCAAAAAACAATGTTAAAGGTAAATTCTGATTTGCAGTCATAGAAGAATTAGAATTTGATTGAATTTAATTCAATTCAGTGTTTGATTAAGTTGAATATTGACTAACGTGAACCTTAAAAATGCTGTTGAAATGATAACAAAGTTGAAGCCATGATCATCAATTGGCATGACCATTCCTGGAAGCATCGTCGGCAGATACGACAAGGAGTAAAAGAATTCAAAGTAAAATCTTTACCTAAATTCCAAATTAAATTATTATGCAAAGAAAAAGAATAGTTCAAGGTAAAATGGACAGCTAAATTTACGAGAGCAAAGATGTTATTTTTCAACTCTAAGACTGACCACCTGTTTGAAACAGAGTAGGTTCTCTGCGCAGGGGAAATTTGACAGCTTTTGCAACATTTCCCACCTCACCCAAAGATAGAAATCAACTGCTTGATTCTTTAATTGATCTAATAAAATTGATTGATTGATCAAATACGTCTAGGAATTTGCTGCCCCAGCAATCAAGACTCAGTCAAACCAGATGGCTATAGGTAGACTTTTTTCCTGCCAGTCTTTTTTATGAAAAACAGTTAAAAAAAGTTCACTGTACTATAATTAAAAATATATTTTAATTTTTTATTATTAAATTAAATATTATTATTTTTATATATTTTAAATTAAAGTAAATAAAATAATTATTAGTAATATTAAATAAAATTTATTTAAATTATAGCATTATTTTATAAAATATGATGTGTAAATTTAAGTATTTAAATAAATTTTTAAGTGTTTGATGAAAATCGATTTATCATAATATTTTACGCATTATATTTTATAATATTAATATCATTATTTATACAAATTTTATTTAATACTATTAATAATTTTTTTCACTTTAATTTTAAATATATAAAAATAATAATATTTAATTTAATAATAAAAAATTAAAATATATTTCTCACTATAATATATAAATAAAAAAAAAAAGACTTTTACCGATGACAAACTTTCAACTAACGATGTATGGCAACTGGGATGGACCTTGTGGAATGCCTGCCAGCCCAATAAATTCAACGACGTCGGGTGGGGTTGAATCAACAGGCAAAATGTAATTTAAGGCCGAAAGCATTAACTATCCTATGAGCCCAATCTCCTAGGTCTTGGACTTTGCAAGATTCTATTTCCATAAACGCAATCGCAGGCCGACAAATGTTAAGTAGGTCTTCTATTGAATGTTTGAAATTTTTAACCGCGCATTAGCTCAATTGTAAATCTCAATCTATGGATCCGATGAAAATCCAATTGTTTTATATTTTTAATTTCATTCCTTCATAACCCCAAAAGTGCTTTCCAACATATCCAACACCAACCGTGCGACAAATTAAGCAATGCTCAACACTAATGTTAAAACAGCCGGATCAAATTAAGCAAAGCAATTTCTTTTTCACACTTTGATGTAAGAATAGGCATGTCTACTAATTAGGCTATGCCTTTTGGCAATGCACCCCTAAAGCTTAGTCTACTTTTCTCATCAACTTATAAGCAAATTTACACAATGGAAGGAAATCCGACAAAACTCTACAAGAGCTATAACTTCAAAGCAATTCTCCCTTTTTCGCCAGGAACATAATCAGAAATATCTATTTTGAGCACCGTGAAAATGATAATGCACATGGCTGATAGCATCTCAACTGCACCATCACCTGGAAAACCCAAAGTCAAGACATTTAATACCCAAGAATGTATTCATGGATTAACTCATTCACGATGTAGTTTCTATCATGTATAATCACAAAGATGATAAATCCATTATCCATGCTCCATAGCATATCCATGGTGCCTACCATAGTCTTCAGCTTTACGAATCTGACAGTTTGTGGCTCCTCTCCAATCCACGTGTAGCCACTTATCTAGTGTTCTATTTGCCAGAACCAAGCTTTACAGTTTAGACCCTCAATTCAACTCATTCTTGTCTTCTAGAATTACACTTCTCAGTTACTAGTAACCGTCCACATCATTTACAGCATTGCCAACTTAGTTGATGCCAAATTCAACTTTTTGTCTCCAGTCAATCAGAACACTCAGTTTCAGCAAGCTTTACACCTCGCCGACCCCGTCTCATCACACTCGCCCTGTTCAGGTGAAATCCTAATCGATCAACCCTTTTTCTTTTCTTTTCTACCTCAGTATAACAACCTCTTCTTAGCTTAGAGTTTGAATAGGCAGGCCCACCGCTGTCCGTTCCCTCTTTCTTTTGATGTTGATGGTGTAACCTTTGTGATGTTTGTTTTATTCCACAAACGTGACCAAAGTAATAAAGAGGATCAACATAACAAGATGAGGACGATACGATGCCTTTCATGTTTTTTGGCTGCACAAGCTTTATAAACTCCTCTATCTCCAGATAACACGAGTGATCAGAATATTGGACTGAATATATGTACTTGTGAAACCTTTTTACACATCCTAAATTGCCATTGATTTTTTCATTCTGCTTCCCACCTCTTGAACTCACTTTGCTTCTGTTGTAACGAGAAGTTAAAAGAGAACCAAAAAGCTTGTCGTCTCCTTCATAAGGCTTAACCCATGGAAGACCAGATGGTATGATTCCTATAGTTGGGCGCATGGTATTTAATCCTTCTAAAGTCTCAATGCTAAAACTGTAACGAGGGACAGCTCGCACCCTTGTAAGAGATGTTTTGGTCGTGAAAATATCAGAGAACCCAAGTAGATGCATGGTCTGAAGGCGCTCTGGCCAAACCCAAATCTACGAGGATGGGAAACAAGAGGAAGCAGGCAAAAAATGAATAGCTGACCAAAAATGCTACAATGTTACATCATCATTAATCTTCAAATATAGCATGCTCTCGGTGTTCATAAGGAAGAAAAACTAAAAAGTACTTTAACCATTCATCTCTATATAGTCAGATCCTTCGTAAGAAGTGAGATATTAGAGAGAAAAGCCAATGCAAACACACACTTTGACATAATACATGTGCAAACTGTAAAAGACAGGTTTATCATACTGCATCTCAAATAATTATAGATTTGAAGCAGTGAGCTAAGATATCTCTCCTGTTATAAAGTGTAAAATTGATATGTCAAGGATCAAAGGAATTAAATCAGAAAGGAATAACCTCCCTCCCAGCAATTTCCCAGGTTAGAATAAATCTCATTCAACTGAATACTTCAACTACTGCAGTAGGTATTATTCTTATAGAGAAAACCAATTATATAATCAACTTGAACAAGTTGAAAGGGCAAATTTTTTACCTTCATATTAAGTGTATTTGAGATGTGAAGCAAAAGATCCTCCTTGCCCAAGGTGTCAATCCCAATGACGAAGTCATGTTCTGGGTAGGAATTAATGATGTCAACAACCTGTTATAGCAAGAAATAAAAGCAGTAAGAAAATCAAAACCTGATGTCTTTGGCTACACAGTTAATCCAATAGTAATTCGGCCAACTATACAGACCCATATTTGTCTTCAACAGATAGACTCATGTCAAATTTGACATTTGACATTTTTTGCGTATATGATAAAAGACATTGTAATCATTATTGTACATTAGGAAGAAACAGTTAGGCAATATTTCAGACTGTTAGTAGTAATTTTGGTTTAATTTTCCCTCCTTGTCATTCACAAAAATGCTTCATATATGCATTATGATGGTAAATTTTCTACTACTAAAAATCAACAAGCAGAGTTATGTCCCAAATTCAAAAGTTAAGCTTAGTTCATGATAGGTACAAACAAATCTCAACCTCCCAAACCCAAACAGCCAAAAGAAGAAAACAGTGTTTGTAACAATACAAGAAATATAAGTATTCACTTAACTTAAAATAGTGACTAACAATTAATTGTTTTAAGCTACAGTAGATCTCCGATATAAGATGTAATCACAAGTTTTAAAAATTCAAGATACTTTGACGATGATCATAGCATCTGAAATAGTTTGCTATGTTTAACCAACATCCGATTGTATACGAGATATATAGTTGCGAGCAACAAAATTTCTTCTAAGTTGATTGAGAAATGCTGGAAGAAGGAAAAAAATATTGATTGGAAATTTGAAAAGCACCTGCTGGGCAGCAACTTCCCTGGCAGGAAATTGATACGAAGGATTACAATACGTGTTGTCCAAGTAAAGAACATCAACTGCATCGTCCTTAAGAGCATTCAGCAGCATTTCCCTTCCTAATTTCGCCCTCTCACTGTTTTGTTCCCATCGAAAATCTCCAGTGTTAAGCAGGCATCCAAAGTCCCCACGAAACAAGAACATAACCGCACCTGCTAAACAGTAAACACTTAAAAAAGAAACGATTAGAAATTAATTTGTGCGTGTTGTGTGTGTATGTGAGAGAAAGAGAGAGAGAGAGAGAGAGAGAGAGAGAGAGAGAGATATCATATGCAGTTTTCTAACCAGGGCAATGGTGAGCGTCAATAGCCATGACTTGGACTGTAATTTTTGATCCAGTGGTAGCGGAAACGAGGGACAGAGAGTACCAGGAGCCAAGATCGAGGACGTGAAGAAGAGAGAGTTCGAAGTTAGGGAATCTGAAAGGGAAGAGTTTGGCGGTGATGCGGGAGCAGAAGATGGGAGCCTTGGCCCAGGTGGAGGATAGGCCTTGAGTGTGGTCGGCGTGCAGGTGTGTTAAGAAGTAAGCTTGGCTGCCCTCGGCCCATCGATCTACTGATATTAAGCCTTTCTCCATAAGTTTCTTCTAAAACCACTTTCGCCGATAAAATCACATTCACGGCGTTTATGTTGGAGACTTTGCAGAGGGGTTTGAACTTTAGGGGGGTTTTTGGCGGGGAAAGTGAAATTTTACTCTTTTTTGTAATTTTGTAAGATTTGCTGCCTTCTATAGGCGGTGCGTTGTCGAGCGCCGAAGCTCAGCGAATGAGGAAAAAAAAAACAAAACGAGCCATCTCAGGCGATCAGTGCGGGGGGCCAAGGCCCGATCAGATTGATGTCTAAAGAGATCCACAACGATGTCGTTGAATAATTACTGACTGACCTGACGCCTAACGCCTAACAGGCGCAAATGCTCAACGCAGTCGTTTGATAGACAAACTTGCTTTGTTCTTGAGTCGTTATAATTTTATTATAATGCATTTATTATTAAATCAAATATTTAAATAATGGTTTTTTATTTAATTCATTGAATTTCAATTTTTTTCTCCCTTGTTTAGGTTTATTTATCTTAAGAGCTCCACAGCTCGTTCCTTTTTTAATGAATAATTAGCATAAAAAATTTATATATATATATATATATGAGAAAAGAGTTTGTTTACATTAATGTAAAACTAAATTAATTGTATATATTTTTTTAATTTTTTTATACAATTAATATTTTTAATGAATTAAAATATATATTTAAAAATATAATTATACTCGTCGTACATCTAAGACTTCGAATCTATTCTATGTTTTTATCAAATCGATTGAAAAAATTATTTTTTAATATATATTTAACAATTAAAAATATTTTATATCGAATAAATAATTAAATATTTTTAATTTACTCAAAATTAAATGTGCATGATTTACATGAAATGTGACAATCAAATTAAATTAATATAACTCAAATAAAAATAATAATAAAATTATATAAAACTGATTTAATCTTACACTAATAGATCCCTCCTTTCTCTTTCTCTCTCTCTCTCCATACTATCCAATGATAAATTATTAGAATTTTACTTTAGTATAAACTAGAGATATTCGGCTTGAAAATTATTCATATATATTATTTATAATTATTAAAAATTATTTTTATATTAATATTTATATATTTTAAAATTAAATTTAAATAGTTTTTTAATTATTATCAATTTGGACTAGGTCAAGTTGAATTGAAAAAAAAAAATTGTTTAAAGCTTAACCCGCTAGGTTCGTGGACAAGTTTAATTTAAATTAAGTAGTTACTCTCTCAATGATTTAGATTTGATTTTTTTAAAAAATATATAACAATTTATTAATAATATATCTACATTTTTTAATTTTTTAATTATTTTAAGGATATCATAAAAGTGCACCGATGATAAAACTTTTTATTTTTTTAAACAAAATTATAAAAAACTACCTCATGTTCATTTTTTTCCTTTTACTTTTTCAATGAAAACTAAAAATATGATGGTTTTTGACTTCACTATGAGCCTGCGTGATAGTAACTCTTATTGGAGATCAAATTTTATTTCTTATCATGTTTTTGTTAATTATTAATAATTCAAAAAATTATTGCGTTTTCTTTTTATTATTCATTGTAGTTATTACCCCCCTCCTCGCTGGGGCCTGCTCATTTTTTTTAATTATTTAATAATTAATAAATAAATAATGTTAAATTGGAGTTTATATATTAATATTTTATATTTAAAGTTGGTATAAATTTTAAATCGATCATTAATTTAATATATAGATTAATTATTTTAAATACATAATTTAAAAATAAAATAATTAATAAAATAAATTTATTTTTTAAAAAAATTTCAAATGAGATATTATATGTCTTAAATCGAATTGCAGTTAAATTATAAATTAAACTTTAAACAAAATATTTAAAATTAAAATAATTAATAAACTAATTTTTTCGAGCGGGTTAAGTACGGATTTTGAATTGACCTGTGAGTTATTGTGCGCACTAAATGTTTTGAATATATTATTTAAAAATAAAATAAAAATATTTAATAAAATAAAATTTTAAAATTTTTCCTTAAACGGGTCATGTACAGGCTTAAAATGACTCTTTAGTCAACCTATATATCAACTATTTAAATATATCATTTAAAATTAATTAATATTTTTAATTAATAAAATAATTTTTAAATATTTTTAATCCTAAATTAATCCACATAAAACTTACAAAATAACTCTTTCAAATATATCATTTAAAATCAAATAAAATAAAAAATTTAGATTTAAAAAAATAAATTTATTTAAAATTTTTTATCTAGCATGTCGACTATAGATTCTAAACCAACTCATGAATTATTATGCATATTAACTCTTTTAAATCCCTCATTTAAAAATAAAAGTAAAAACTAAAAATAATTAATAATTTTTTTTTAATTTTTTGAGAACGTTGAATATGAATTCTAAAAGACCGGTCAGTTATCATACAGATCAACTTCTTTAAATACATAATTTAAAAATAAAATAAAAATTAAAAATAATTTTTAAAATTTTTTCGAAAAAGTTGAGTGCGAATTCAAAAGAAAACTATAAATTATCGTAAATATCAATTTCTTTAAATATATAATTTAAAAATAAAATAAAAATTTAAAAATAATTAATAAAATAAAATTTTTTACACTAATTAAATTTAAATAGTAAATTAATACGTGAATTTATATATAAGTTAATCCTTTTCAAAATATAAAAAAAATTAAACTCCTTAACATGGCAAGCAGAGAAGCCCGCTAAGTGACAGGCAACAGTGCCTTAGGGATTGTATTTAATGTACGGTATAGATGGTATATATTGCTAATGAAGTTTTTAATACGAAATTATGTTTTTTTCTTTAGGTGAATAGGAAAAGTAATAACCGAATTTTTTTTATTATTCATGTTATTATAATATGAAAAATATAAAATTTATTATAAATTAAAAAATTTTAAATTATAAAATATAAAAAAAATTAAAAAGCTACATTATAAGCCGATGCAATTATTGGATCTTTACCGTAGAACTGTTAACTATGATTTTCACTTTTTCTTTTATTAAACCCTGCTAGAGCTTTTTTTTAAATAATTTTTAAATTATTTAGTTATAAAATTAATTTTAAAATATATTTATGATAGTAATTGAACACAAGTCCTAGCACGTATAAACAGATATGACAAATTTATTATAATTTTTTAAGATTAAGAATTAATGTAAAATTAACTATTTAAAAATTATTACGTTTGATCAATTATATTTGAAACACAATATTTAAAAATAAAACAAAAATAAGAAAAAAATATTTTTCCTATGCAGACCGGATATGGATAATAAGTCCATCCCAAATATATCAATTATTTTAAATATATTATTTAAAAATAAAATAAAATAAAATATTTTTTGAGTAAATCAAGTATAGGTCTTAAAATCACTCAAATAAATTATTTACAAAATAAAACCAAAATAAAATAAAATGCTTATTTTTTCCCCAAATAAGTTAAGTATAAATACTAAATCGACCCGTGTGAGAATATAAATATAAACTTCATGTAATACATCATTTAAAGTTAAAAAAATGAATAATTTTTTTGAGCAAATCGAATACAAATCATAGATCAAAAATATAAAAAAAATAACAAAATAATTTTTCATTAATTGAATAACTATAATAAATTATTTAAATATATTTATATTTTAATTTCTTAAGTAATTAAATTTATTTATTATAAAAATTAAATTATTATGATTATGCAAAATATAAGAGAAAATAAAATACCACAAAAAACCTTCTAAAAGTAATTAAAATGACATAGTAGAAAAAAATAAAATGAATATAATTTTTTATTTGTATGAAAATAAAAAAATAAATAACTTCTTAATACTTTAAACATACAAATCAAAAAATAAAACACAAAAAAATAACACAAATATAACAATAAAAACTTTTTCCTTTCCTTTCTCCTGTCTTTTTTCCTTCCTTTCATTTTTCTCTTTCCCTCATTTTCTTTCCCCAAGGGGAAAAAACGTGACAGATGTGAGCATGAGAAAGAGGTTGATGAACGGTATGCTTGATCATTAGTCTCCTCCTTTTATATGTAAAAGATTTTTTTTTATTTTTTTTTTACTATTTCCATTATCTAAAAAAATAAGGATTTTCATAATTTTGATGATGTAATGCTATAAATGATTTTTATGTATATCTTGATAATTATTTATAGTTAATCTACTTAGTGAAATAATCTTGGGATTTCCTACTTATTTTTTATGAAGGTTTATGATTATTTTACTCGAAAAAATTTAAAAGAATCTCAATTATAACATTTTTTAATTTTTATTTTTAAGTAACTACCTAATAAATATTTATTATTTCATTTATTTAATTATTTCATTTTTCTAACCTTTTTTTTGAAATTATTTTGATAAATTTAATTCATGCACAAAATAAAAACTAAACAGGCAAAAAATGGGGTAATAAATATCCAATTTTATTGGATTTAGCCCCGATTTTTCGGACAGGTTGAGCAAGTTAGGCCTTACAGAATTCAGCCCACCTTTCTTTCCCTTTTTATTTTCCGTTCTTCTTCATCAAAACGACACCATTCGCAAAACTTGATTTTTTTTTCTTTTTTGTCTCGAGTTTTTTTTTCCCTCTTTCCACTCTCCCCCTCCCTTCATTCTAAGCCCAAGTAATTTTTAAATAAAAACTACTCGTTTTAAAAAATAGTAAAATTTACATTACCGACTTTGTGACCCAAAAAATATATTTTATTTTAAAAAAGGAATAATAAATTTAAAAAATAAATAGCTTTTAAAATTAAAAAAATTGAAAATGAGTTTTTTTTATTGTATAATTATTTTTTAAAATTAAAAGATCTAAATATTGTAATTTTATTTTATTACTAAATTTATTTTTTTATGTAATTTTTTAAAATTGAGTTAGTGACATTTGACTTGTGACACTACCTCAGTTAAATACTTTACATTAAAATATTCTTAATTTTATTTTGATTTTAAATAATTTTTTAAACTATATTAACATTAATTGCCTCATAATGCCAACTTTATTAATCTCATTGTATATTATATAGATATATATAATTAATCCCAAGCCAAATTTCAAACTAATCTAATATTCTGTTTCTTCGCATAATATAGGCTGCCGCTAGTAAGATTTTTTATTTCTAGATATCTATTATACATCATTAAAGATGTAGTTACCAATAAATGTAGAGTATTTATCCTGATTTACACTTTTAATTTTGCTTTTGGAAGTCATTGGTTATTTTATATCACAAAAATACCCTCAAACTAAAACTATAAAAATGTTGTGAAATTGATAAGCCTAGTAGCTTGCAAGCACAACAACAATAATCACAGTTATAAAAAAGAGAGAGACAATAGCATAAATATGGAGAAAAGGCTATTTTTTTTATTCAATTCAGTGTGTTTATAATGAGAATGCTATGACCTTTATAAAAGCATCAAGTTGGATCTGTATTGATCATATAGAATCAAATCACAGAGATTACAATTCTGTAATCTTAATCGTAATTAGAATATTACGAAAATTATGACCTTGTAATCATAATTAAAATATTTTATCTACCCTTATTTCTTAAATGGGTCTACCCTTATTGCCACATTAAAAACCTTTAGTTGGAAAAATCCAGTAGGATAAAACCCAATAAAAAGGGGAAAAAAGTATAATATACAACCCACGTAATACTCCCTTTTAATTATACCTAATGACACATCAAGGTTAATACTTTTGGGGTTTGTCATTTCAGGGACAAATCATCCTTGCACCTTATTTGCTCGCCTTATACTAATGCTATATTGAATTTCTCAAAGGTTAAGGTTGGTAATGTTTTGATAAATAGGTCTGCGGGATTGTTTAAAAAGCAAATCTATTTGCTGTCAACTTGCCAACTTTCTTGAAGTTCATATATGCACCATTTACTTAGTCATAAATTCTTGTGTATAGAAAAACTTCGACGAGATATGCTTGGTCATATCTCCCTTAATATATGCACCATTTACTTATGCTATACATGCAGCATTGTCCTCATAAATAACCAAGGGTGAATTTATAACCGGTGTCACAACACAAGAATTGTGTATATGAGATATAATGAATCCTAACCAAAAAAACACTTTATCCCAGCCTCATAAAAAGGGCAATAATCTCGAAATGGTTGAAAGATGTTGTTACCAGCATGTGTTTAGTAGATCGCCAAGATACGGCAATATTGTTATAACAAAATAAATAATTGGT
Organism: Adansonia gregorii; assembly: GCA_038382025.1. Classification (NCBI taxonomy): domain Eukaryota; kingdom Viridiplantae; phylum Streptophyta; class Magnoliopsida; order Malvales; family Malvaceae; genus Adansonia; species Adansonia gregorii. The sequence goes on from JBBYHO010362394.1 coordinate 18,514, forward strand.
TTGTGAGCAAGCGTTGCGCAAATCAAATTTGTATTATGTACTAGTGTATCCAATTAGCCCCAAATTAGTGGATTCATTGGAATAGAATAATCCTAAGTCTATGGTTCCACAGAGATAGTGGAAGATATGCTTAATCTTATTCAAATGTCTTCTTATTGGCTCAAAACTAAATCTTGCCAAAAGATTTACCGCAAACGTAATATTAGGCCTGGTGTATTGCGTCAAGTACATCAATGCCGTTATCGTATTACGATATGAAGTACTTTCTTATTTTGTTCCCTAAGATAAAATGGGTCCTTTTCGAGTTTGAGAGACCTCACTATAATGGAAGTGCTCAATGGATGAGTTTTGTCTATTGCAAATCTTTTAAGTAGGCACTCTATATAAGCAGACTAATGGATAACTATTCCTTTTTTTTTTTTGTGTTCAAGCTTAAGACTAACACATAATTTGGTTTTTTCCAATATCCTTAACTTCAAACTCTATCTTTAGGTACTTTATAGTTTCATTCAACTCTTTAGGAGTCCCTATCAAATTCATGTCGTCGAAATAAATTTCCATCATAGCATATTCGTTATCCGATTTCTTAATGAACAAGTATGGGCAAATAGGATCATTATTGTATCCTTCTTTAATAAGGTACTCGCTTAAGTGTTGATATCGTATTCGGTCAAATTGCTTTAGCTTATACAAAAATCTTTACAACTTTATTGAAAACAAGTTGCAAGAAATGTATGCTTCAAGCATTTTGAATCCCTCAAGAATCTTTATATAAATATATAAATCCCATGAACCATAAAAATAAGCTATCACCACGTCTATAAGAAGCCTATTATATCTCTCTAAGACTATTAAGCCAACCAAGAAATGAAATATAATTGTATTTATTATCACTGAATATGTCTCATCGTAATTAATTTCAGGTTTCTAAAAGAATCCTTAAGTTATGAGTTGGGCCTTACAACTTCGTTATTTTCTTTTCTTTTGCAAACAAAGACTCATTTATAACTAACAGGCTTTACATTGTCGAAGCTGCAAGCAACAAGCACAGAGACCTTACACTTAACAAAGGAAGCCAATTTATCCATGATTGCTTCTTCTCATTTAGGCCAATCTTGCCTTTGACGACATGCGATTATAAATCATGGTTCATGATCATCATGCATAACGTCGTGAGCTACTGAGTATGCAAACATACTATCAATGATGATTATATTCTGATCCCAAACCTCATTATAATAATAACGAGAAATTTAGTATTTTTTAGGTTGGTGATCTTGTCATGGGTTGCTTCTTTAGAGGCATGATGCCTGTCTATAGTATGCTGAACTCTGGGCCTTTCAGGAGGAGGCTCTTCTGGAGCGGATTCCAAATTTTATCCCTTTTATTTTTGAGAAATAGTGTCTTTTAATCCTATTGGGTGTCCACGCTTCTGGCGTGTACCATTTTGATCCATTTACATTAGTTTTGTTGAGAACTTTAATCCTAGCTGGAGCATTCACAACTGGGATGCATGACTTCATAACCCTTATAGCACCATTAAATGTATCAAGAAGTTGATTTGCAATTTCTTGCATATATATGATTTTCTATACCTCATTTTCATATTCAGAGGTCCTTTAGTCTAAATGTGATAGATGTTGTTCAAACTAGGAAATATCCTCGTTAGGTTTTTGTTTTGTGGCCAATGAAGTGTTAGGTATCCCTGTTGATGGAAATACTATTTCATCAAAATGACGATCCATGAACCGTGCAGTAAAAAAAAACTTGTCGTAGGCTCTAGAAACCTAATTATGGATGGTGAATCAAACCCAACGTAAATCCCAAGATGTCGTTAGGACCTATTTCTCTTTAATGGTGCAGTAGACACTTATGCTACATATCCAAAAGTGCAAATGTGTGAAATATCTGGTCCATAACCTAGAACTAATTTCATGGTGGACTGTGTTAGTCTAGTAGTGGGGCGTAGTCTAATAAGTGCTTCCGCATGCATAATAGCATGAGCCCAAGTAAAAAAATTGAGCTTCGTCCTTAACTGAAAGGTATAAGTAATGATTTTGATGCATTTTATCAATGATTCCGCTAATCCATTTTGTGTACGTACATGTGGGATCGGGTGATGTACCTCTACTCCTAATGATGCATAATATGGATCCAAGCTCTTAGAAGTAAATTCACTTTACATAGTCAATCTTGATGCTTTTGATTGGATAATCTAGAAAATATGCTCGTAGCTTTATTATCTGCTCAAGGCAACATTGCATGTGTATAATAAGCAAATATCGAGCCACTACAGCATACGTCCACTAAAACCATAAAATATTAGAATAGTCCACTTATAGGATGTATGGGCTTACAAATATCACCTTGGATCTTCTTAAGGAAAGTTGGCAATTTTAGATATACTTTCATGAATGAAAGTCTAGTGATGAGCTTATCCCATGAGCATGTCTAACAAGTGTAATCCTTAGACAACAACACCTTTGTCTCCTTTAGTAGGTGTCCTTTAGTGTTAAGGATGATTTTAAGCATTGGATCTTCTTAAGGAAAGTTGGCAATTTTAGATATACTTTCATGAATGAAAGTCTAGTGATGAGCTTATCCCATGAGCATGTCTCACAAGTGTAATCCTTAGACAACAACACCTTTGTCTCTTTTAGAAGGTGTCCTTTAGTGTTAAGGATGATTTTACGCATTATTGTAGCTCCTGGGTGACCTATACGATCATGTCATAGTGCAAACAAATCGGGGTTCACTAGTCTCTAGGACATAGTGGCATTCATAAACCTAAATCTAAACCTAATAGATGCCCATACTTAAAGCTTTTAGCTTTTCATAGATGTTTTTTTGCCTATCTTGTGTAAAATGATGCAAAGACTTGTTCAATTATCTTTAAATAGTGTCTCAATTGATATCCATTCCTAAGGATATCTTTCATGCTAAGTTCGTTCCTTTTTTATATTACATTTAGTAATGCATCCTCTATTTGTAGCATGGTGCCATTTAGTAGCATAAGTGTGGCACTACATGAGCCAACAATGAGGTCAACAAGACCTAATATAGTATGGATATTTGCCTTGTGTAATGTCACACTCGAGAAAAGCATTTTTGTATGCATTATTCCACAATCTAAAAGACAAAATTCATACTTTTTCTCGATTTTTCCCATTTGCACTACTGACATCTTCAGGTGTTAAACAAAAAATGCAATTAATAAATAATTATAATAGTAAAGGATAAACCATTTAAAATAAAATAAAACTTTTGGTTTTATTGAATATGAATTATCCTTGGGAATTTTTTTTATCATCCAAGGTACATTTATTCAAAGTATAAGAAAAACCTATAATAATCTAGTCTTAGCTAGATTTACATAAAGTAGACAACCCCCTCAACGTGCTCATCCATCCACCAAATGGGTCCTGTACCTTGGTTCTCAATTTTACCTAAGGTTAATCCACTTTCTTGGATTCTTCCCCTTGATCATTAATAAAGTAGTGTTAGCTACTTTAAAGGTAGTGTTAATCCACTTTCTTGGTTGAGACTTGAAAGGTAGTGTTAGCTACAACTAGAGCTTCAGAAGTGAATATCTCAATGGCATGGCTTTTAGTGTGCTGGCCTTTGTTAGAAAAATATTGGTCCACAACATGTTTAAGTGCACGATAGGTACGCGACCACTGCCCTTTTCCACCAAAGCCGTGATGGGTGTCTTCTTGCTTTCCATACGACTTTTTGTAATTTTTATGATTGAGGCCTAGATTTTTATTATGGTTATCCTTACCGTGATTTCTTCTAAAAGGTTGCCCACATCTATGGTTTTAGCCCTTAATTTAATCATTTCCTTTTGCAGAGATAGCATTTGCTTCAAGCAAAGCTTTGGACCCAATAGGTCTCATATCATGGTTTTTGATCAACAATTAATTTTTTCACTTAGAAATCAAGAGGCATTCAATCAGCTCCAAATACATCTTACACTGACATGCTCTATACTGTTGCTAGAGTATCATGTTCTGCATGAAAAATGGAAAAATCTTTTTCGAAAGCTCTTCCTCAGAGATTTTAGCCCCGCACAACTCAAGGTAAGAGACAATGTCATGCAAGGCTGAGTTTAATCATTCATAAATTTGAAGTCCTAACCTAAGTGCATCCAATCATGTTGTACCTTAAGGAGTATCATGATTTTTATGTGGTCATACCGCTCCTTAAGTTTAGCCCATAGAACTGTAGGGTTTTGCTCTAACATATACTGAGTTTTCAAGCTCTCATGTATATGTCACCTTAAAAAATCAAAGCATTCGACTTACCTTTGCCATTAGCTTGACCATCTGTGATGATGGCCCTTAACAATCCTAGTCTTTCTAAGTGAATCTCTATGTCCAAGCACCAAGATAGATAGTTGGATCCACTTACATTAAGGAAGTGAAATTTTGGCCTCTCAATGTTAGCCATAGTCTGCACATCAAAAAAAACTAAAAAAAATTAGACAACTTATAGGTGTCAAGTAAATAACATAATAAGTTTAAATAAACGTGCATGTAATAAATCAAATTTAGACATTCACAAGTAAATATGACAACTTTTAGTGTGAATAGTGATTATTTTGAATTTCAAAAGATTCTTTTGACTTTTTAGGCAAATTGCAAACTAGTCTTAGTCTTGAAACCCGAGGGTTTTTTTTGCAATATACCATTTCTGTTGGTTTTAGGTTGTTTGAGGTTATGACTGGATTGGACACCTCGCCATCACTTTGAGAGTGACCTTGTTTGAAAAAGGTGCACCATTCATCGAGAACGGCGGTTCAAGGGTTTCAGATTTTGGGATTTTTTATTTGGAAATTTTTATCTGCAACTGGCAGTGTGGAGTGTAGATTATTTAAGATCCGATGAAACCAAGATTTAAGCTTTTCAACGCTTTTTAGCTGTTCCAAGATTTGATGGTGCCTTTCAACAAAATATATAATTTGTAAAACTAGCTTCAAGTGAAATAAATAACTATTTTGATGGCTTAAAGCTTGCTTACATTAAGGTAAACAACAAATTATCACTGCTTTTATATTTTTCTCGAAGCTATATATGTTACAAAATAAATTGTTAATATCTTTATGAAGATATTAATCAATTGAATTAAGAATAAAATACTATTGATTTACCAATTTCCTTGCCTTTGGAGAAGTTGCGTTGATAACATGTTGTGAAATTGGTGAGCTTGATGACTTGTAAGCACAACAACAATAATCGTAGCTATAAGAGAAAGAGACAATAGCACATATATAGAGAAAAGCCTACTTTTCTCATTCAATTTAGTATGTCTACAATGAGAATGTTACGGCTTTTATATAGGCATCAAACTAGGTTTATATTAATTATATAGAATCAAATCATGAAAATTACCATTCTGTAATTATAATTATAATTAAAATATTATAAAAATTACGATCATGTAATCATAAGCAGATACTTAGAAATCTTTAGTTATTATAGAGATTACCATCTTGTAATCATAATCAAAATAATTTATTAAAAAGAGTTATTAATGTTAAAAATCAAATTTCAAATTTATTAAATTATAACCGTTAAAAATGCTTATATAAATTAACTTAACTAAATTTCAGTTTGTTGTTTCTTTAATTTTAAAATATTTATGATTCATTCCTCCAACGTTCATGTTCTATAAGAAAGAAAGCAACATTTTTGGATATGAGATCTCCTGACTTGCACTAAAGATATTGAAAGAACATAAGGATCGAGTCAGGCAAAAGTTCGAATCTAAAACAGGTTTGGAGTTGAGGGCAGGGAATTCATCAAATAAGTTTTTGATTTTGATCGTGTCTGTCCCGCACTTAAATTGCCTTTCTTTTCTTCCTTTGATAACTTTCCACAGATTGCGCGGCACAATTCCAATGCCCATTCCGAAGTCCAAATACCTTTTACAAAGCTTTAGAACAACAGTATTGACCTGTCGTTTTTGTCTCTCATGAAAATCAAGTTTGTTTGAAGATTATATATTTAAGTGTTTGTTCGAAGAGTTATACATTTAATTGCTAGAAACGCTGTGAATCTGGGTCCACTTATTGCTGGATTGAATGCTAAAATAATAAAAAAACACGGGCCTCGATAGCACATGAATCTAACAGTGGGGGACTGTGGAGCCCTTTTCTTTTCCTTTTCATGCTTTAACTTGTGGTTGGTTCCTTCTTACTTCCGGAGTCCGAGTCCTCCTAAATTTCCACAGACTGGTGCTAAACCTCCGCAACACGTGACTAAAAATCAATGGGAAATGGTCATCGTCACACGTGATGTGGACCCTCTTCGATTGTCACTTTGTATTGTAATTCAAAAAAAAAAAAAATCAGTGTGTTGTTGGGAAAAAAAAAAAATCCCTGTGTCACCCTAGACTCTAGAGCACCTTGTTTCGTTTTATATATATGACAATACTTTTTCAGGTAACTCGTTCAGTTCCGGAGTCAGGACTAGATCATGAACCTGGTTAGAGTTTGATTAATTTCAGTTTTCTTTTGGGTCTGATTTTGTTTGATTTCATTTGTTTCATTTCTCCAGAGTCGTGAGGCACAATGTAAAACTCTATGAACATTTTTTGTTCGCATGATTTTCTTTTTTTTTTCAATTAAGCCAATTTATATTTCATTTTAAGTGCAATTTCCGCAATTTTATCTACAATAATATCCTTCACTTCCAATTGACCCTCAAAAGTTGCTTCTCAAAACTAAATAACAAAAATACTTTCTCGCTAAGACAAAAACAAATCCTATAAAAAAGCATGAATAGTCAACCGGCAACCGGCGAAGTTTTTGATAAGCTTTAAAGGTGGGAGCCAAAGTGTTAAATTCTGGGCTTTCCATGATTCGGTATACATCATATTATATATAAACAATATTTTTATTATTAAATAATAATTTAAATAGTATGAATTTAAAATTAAAAGAATTTGCTTTCAAAGGCGTCGAGTAATTCGAGCGATCGACATGTCTGAATGTGAAGTTCTATGGAGTGATAACAAAAACGTCATGATCCTCGCGCAATATTGTCGAACATACCTATCCCAATAATGTCTTACTTTTTAAAGGCTGCATCTAGACCCAAATTTTATTTTATTTTTATTCGTTTCCCGTTCACAAATGTTAAAGATTGGATGTAGTCTGTACT
>JBBYHO010362505.1:6278-22543 GCA_038382025.1 Adansonia gregorii
AGTGGTTTCAAACTTTCTATTCCACATTTTGGTGTCAATTTGCAAATCCTAGTTTTTTCTATGCCTTTTCAAATTTTGCTTCGCATAATGCTGAAAAGAATTTATTTCTATGCTATTTCCCAGCTCAAGGATATGGCTGAGAGGTTGCCACCTGGAGTTTATGATACTGAGAACATTAGACCAGCATACTTGCCAAATGGCTTGGAGCCAAATTGTGTTCGTTATCTACATGCAAATGGAGAGGGACATTTCAGATCTGATTCAATTGGTGGCTCTTTCCTTGCTTCTCCCACTGCAATTGACTCTACTACCATCAACGGCACTCAGAGCCCTGCCAAATTACTTAGGGAGCCAACTGGAGCCAATGGTAGAGATGACCTTTCAGACACTACATTGTGGAATGGTAGTGGAGGTTTTCAAGCAGTTAACAATATTGTATCAGAGTCTGTTGATGAAAGAGAATCTGGGTCTTTTTTAGATGGTGAAAATGGTATGAAATCTAGAAATTCTGCTTTTGTTGCTAATGGCAATCAAGTGGAGGCTGAGTGGATTGAGCAGTATGAGCCTGGAGTCTACATAACTCTTGTAGCGCTGCAGGATGGAACTAGGGATCTCAAACGAGTGCGCTTCAGGTACATTTTCTATAGTCTTTTATCTCACCATTTATGATTTGCCTCAACACGATAACAACAACATAAAATGAAAAAAAAAAAAAGAGGAAAAAGCTGCAATAAAACTTATGATTTGTTTATTCGGAGTCAGAGTGTTGATTGTAGGTTTTTCACCTAATTTGATCTTAATCATTTTATAATTTTTAGTATCATGTTTGAAAGAAAAAGGAAAAACAGCGAGAAAAAAAAAAAAAAAGGAAGAATCAAGAGCAAATCTGTCTGTATGGGTCTTTATTCTTTTATCCGTGTAGCTGGTGGATACTCAATTTGCATAACTATTTGATGATCTTAATGGATCTGGGATGTTAAGAAATGTTCATGATATGCAGTAGGAGAAAATTCGGAGAGCAGCAAGCAGAAACATGGTGGTCAGAAAACCGTGAAAAGGTGTATGAGAGGTACAATGTTCGTGGATCAGACAAAACATCAGTTTCTGGGCAAACTGGCCGCAGATTAGAGGGAGCTTTCTCACCCACTTCGCAAGTGTAACAAAAGGAAGGAGGTAAATTTTCCATTGGCCCCCCTTTTGCGCCGTTCATAAGCCATAGGAGCGAGCTTGAACCCCCCTTTTTTCCCCCTTTTTTTATTATCTTTTTGTTCTCTCTTTCCATTTTTTGACTCCCCCTTTAATATTTTTTTTCCGTCTAATTCTGGGTATTTACCTTTGCAGATCTGATGTATTGTAGTATATAAAATCATCAATTCCCCCTACCTCTTTACCTTTTTTCCTTTGCCTTTTTCTTTTTGTCAGTTTGTCTTTTCTCCCCTTTAAAACTATTCTATTTTGGTTGGCTTAATTGAACCACCTCCCCCCCCCCCCCAAAAAAAAAAAAAAGAGACTGTCGTAACAAAAATATTACATGCATCGAATAATAGTAAATCTTTAGGAATGATGCACCATCATTTATTTACGATCAATATATTTCCCCCCATTTTCTCCTTTTTCAAAGTAAAGGCTGGCTGTTGCTTAAAGTTAAAAAGTTAAAACCCTACCTGGTCCTACAGTAAATTTCGTTGGAATGGGGGTGGGGGCTCATTGTTATTCTTGTTACGCGCAAATATTTAGTTCCCTGTAAATTGTACAGGAAAAGGATTCTGGAAATTTAGTTCTTCTACTAGCCTTATAGGGTTTAAAACTTATGCGGTCTACAAACACTCCCTTTAGGTTGAAATGATTTATGATCTTGGACAAATACAAGCCTGTAGGTTACCCAAATCATTGAAAGTAAACGATGATACTTCCATTTTCATTTCATCTTATCCATATTCTATGATCTCTCTATTCTACCCATTAGTTGGTTCCTATCGTTAACAAGTAGCCCTCCTCTCCCGACGATCAGAAACAGCATGGAGCTAATGGATAGCCGATTTGTAGTATGGCTTAATTAATAAACTCAAGATTTAGCTTAGCCAATTTATATAAAGACTTTTAAAAGATAATATTTATCAAATTTAAAATTTGAACTTTAGTAATAATCTCTTTTCCTATTTTATTTTCATATTGCAGTTTCTTTTGTATAAAAAAATATTTCTTTCTTTCTTGTGGTAGGTAGTTACGTTATTGTACACTTCAGTAAATATTTTCTATTAAATTGAGTACATTTTGATGACATTTGAACTGTTTAGATGTATTAGTACATAATACAGTATTTTTTTACTCTATACCATTTTTTTTAAAAAAAATGCTAATAGCAATACGAAAATGAGCAAGCAATGCCAATAACAAATATGATTGAAGGGTTCATAATTTGAAGAAATACCCAAGAATTGATGTTATTGACCCACCCAACCCATGCAGTTAGGCTTCTTTTTCGGAATTGGAAGAACATTTTGTTGAACTCGTCTCTGCCAACAGACGCATATCCAACAAAAGTGATTGAAACTCTCACAATTACTTCTGTGTATATCCGATATTTTTGTTCATTCTTTTAGCAATTGATTTATGATTAAAACAATTAAAACATCAAATTACAAGAAGTTTTTAAAAAATTAATATTTAAAAAGTACAATGTAAAATTAATTTCATTAAATTTTACGTTTAATTAAACATATATGAATATGTAATATAGTAATACAAAATCGACAATGTCATATCACATTTTTATAAACTATTTACTTTTCACTCATTATGTATTGAAAGCATATAATAGTCCAAGGAAGTATATATTTACTCCTTTTTTTTTCCTTCCATTCCTAATATGAGATTTTTGTTAACACTTGTTAAGTCAAGTGTAATTGGGTACATATAATTTTGTTTTCTTTCCAAATTACTCGTGTTAATAAAGAGAAATCATCTCGATCACTGCCAACGTAATTAATAGGATAATACATATTTTTTTAGCATACATTTTAAAAGATAAAGACGTGATTTTAATTTTTTAATCCCCTTTATATAGCTAAAAATTTTCACTTTCCATATACTGAGAACAAATTGAATGTAAACTTATGTTCTTCACTCTTGAGAACAGGACAACAATGTTTAAAGCGTAAAAGCCCCCATCGACTGCAGTACCGTGGAAGTCCAAATAATTCTATTCTCCCATTGTATTATTTATTTATTTTCTCTCCAGAAAAACTACATCTTCATATTTTGTTGAAGAAAAATAACATTTATGAACAAGCCATTGGATAAATTTGTTTTACTCTCTCTAATTGATTATATTTCCTATTGATACTCAATAATTCAATTTAATAAATTTGAAAACAAAATAAAACTTTTCCAAGGGTAATATATATATATATATATCACCAAAAGAAGAAAAAATTTGAGAAACAAAACAAAGAACTAAAGAGGAAGATGTTCAATAGGATGTGGACAAGAGAAGTAGTGGGATGTTCAATAGGATATGGACAAGAGAAGTAGTGGGGAAAAAGTAACATAAATAAAATTATTAGATTTAATCAGATAAAATCCGATACAAATAAATATAAAAAAATGGATATCATGTCATCTCATTATGCCTTCTTGCCTGCTGAAATTATGAACATATGCACGTGTGTGTGTAACAACTGTTTATTTCCTTTTGCACTGCATGCTTTTTCTTTGTCTTTCTTTTGGGGAGTGTTCAACCATACCCCATAACATCGACTGACTTCCTTTCAATATACTATTATTAACAGTAAATATCAAACCTGGAGACTGGTCTGAAAATGAGTAAAAAAAATTTATATTATTCATATTTGAATGTATTCAGATATACTTGATCTTTTTTAAAATGTGAAATGAGTATATTTTAAAAGAAATAAAAAATTCATGTAACATAGTTTAAAGTTAAAGGACCTATTATTATCGAAGTAAAATAATTCTCTACTTAAAAAAAAAAAAACGAAAGTTCTACTGGTAGTTCTGCATGTAAGAATATCTCGACTTCCATAGGTACAAACAAAAAATAAGAGGGGGGTTTTTTTGGGGTCAATTTTGAAGAAATATTCATTGCATTTCATAAAAGATTCAATGCAATGTGAATAGGTAAAGGGAAAACTAGCTGTAGCCTGTAGCCCTCTACTCCTTAGAGCAATGAAACCATGGACATCTTAAAAATAATCCCAAAAAAAAAGTACCTGCAATATATATATGTGTATATATGTATATAATCCCATCTTCATCAACATATATTTCCATGCCATTATCAAAATTTCCTTTGGTGAGAAGAATGGGGAAGAGCTTTCATGCCTATAATGCACTGTATTTCTTCTTGTTCTTTGAATTTGCTATATTTTTTATGATCTTCATGGAAACCTTCTTGAACTTTGTAACCCTATGTCATTGTGCTTCTTCGAAGGACCAGACGGTGGGATTGGCATTGCTTTAGGCAAGGCACCAAAGAAGCTATGGGGCAAATTCTGATGAGACTTGGGCTTGATCTTGAAGTACATTTGATGATGTCTTGATGAACCATGAGCTTCACCAAACAAAAATATGAAGGTTAGCCATAGAAACAGACACAGAAGTTGAATCACAAGTTTTCTGCTGCCCATTAAATCAGTTTAAGAAGACAAAAAAGAAGGAAATCCAAGAAGAGAGGGAAAGGATTTGTAATTAAACTGAATATATGTAGTTGAATGAGAGAGACTCAGTGTCTGGCACAAACTACAAAAGATTATTCCCAAAGAATATATAAATATTTATAAATGAAATAGGTTCTGTAAGTTGGTGACTGTTTGGGGGTGGCTTGTATTAGAAGAATATGACATGAAGTTGCAATTAATGGCAGAAACATGAGATAAGGAGTAAATGCTATCTGTTGGTACTTGGGGTCAGGTCCTTTGGCTTAGCTGTTCATGGCTATCACTAATAAGGATTAATTAATAAAAAATTGTTACTTTGTTAGTATAATATATAGGTTTTTTTTATTAAAGACCTAAGTTGTACTGTTTCTTAAAGAGGGGCTTGGTTTGAACGGGTCCTTAGGGAATGTGTTTCGTGGGGGGGGGGGTATCTGATAATTGCATAAAGTGCCAAAGGGTTATGCAAAGAAAATTAGAAAAATGTGAATCAAATGGAAAGATTTGGAGAAAAACAAGGGAATGTGTAGTTTAGTTAGGTGAATAAGTGGGACCAAATCAAATTTAATGGCCGACTGGGGGGTAATTGAAACTGTTAAAGTCCCATAACAAGGAAACTTGTCCCCGGCCTCTCCTTCAACTTCACCTTCTTGGGGGCTTGTTGATTGCAATCAATAGCCCTCTCATTCCTCTCTCCCTTAACTCTTTCTGCGCAAAAGTATAATCGCAGTATCACACCCACACTTTGTTCCAATTCATTTCCTATTTTGGAGTATTAAATAACCGTCCTTTTAGCAAAGTAATTAAAAACTTTTTTAAATTCAAAATTTAATTTAATTAATTATTTTTTAAATATAATATTAAATAAATTTATAATTATAATTTTAATAATTATAATTTTTTAATTCTTATTTTTATTAAATTATATTATTATATGATATAAAAAATAATATAAATGTAAAATAAATGTAAGAGTGCGACGAATCTACTTCACGCTTTGGTTATTTTGCCGTCCATGAGATAAAAGAGGGCGCTAGGTGGGACAGCTTAGGGCAAAGAAAAAGTAAAGGCGCCCTATGCGGAGCAATAAATGTTGGGGCACGCCAAAATGACCAACCATGAACCACCCAAACCCTGAGATGGTTAAATATAATAAATAAGGGAGGGTAGTTTAACAAAGGTTGACGGGGTCTGACGTCATGGACCTAAGTGAATCAACTTACCTCAACTGCTGTTTCAGTTGCTAGCAGACTGTCAGATTGATGAATCCATGGATTCTTCTTCTTCGTGATCTTTGAACAAGACTTTAGAACTTTTTTCCCCCTTCTAACTTTAGTTTGGAGAAAGCAAACTATAAATGTTCTCATGTGGCCCTGTCTCTGTTAAAATAGACCAGCTAGTTCAGCCCAGGATAGTGAAACATTTCATGGTGTGGGGGTAAAAGTAGAGATGTTCATCTTGAGTTGCTTTTTTGAAAAAAAAAAAAATTTATTTAGATTAAGGTAAGATTAATACGAGTCTATTTAAAAATAATTTTTTATAAAAAAATAAAAAAATTAAAATTAAAATTATAAATTTATATTAATATTAATATTAATATTAATATTTATAATTAAATTTAAAATAAAATTTTTAATATTTAATCAATAATTTAAATTAAATCAAACTCATATGAAACAGGTGGACCAGCCAGCTAGGTAAAAGCTGCTGCGAGTGGAAATTTTCTTTGTTTTCTACAGATGAGATGGACAGACGGCAAAGCCATGTGATCCCCTCCCCCCACCAAGACAGTCAATGGCCAGCGGGGTTTCGTTTTCCTCTGTCTCTCTCTCTCTCTCTAGTGAAGAGCCCTTTTTTCTTCAGGTAAATAGTTTTACAGTTAGAGACCAATGGTGAATGAATCCAAAACTTGTATTAACTAGAAAACCACTGATTCTGTTCGAAAATCTCTAAACGAAAAGAATCATAAATGTGACAGGCAACCCTTTTGCGGAGAAATTTTCAAAGAAAATGAATTTGGATGCTCGAATACATAATATACATATATATATATATACATTGTAGGGCCTATGTATTTAGGCTAAATATAAAAATTTTTATGTATTTAAAATTACATAATCATTAAAATTTATTATTCTATATAAATAAAATCAGTTATTAAATATCAAAAAAAATTGATGGCAAATATTAATAAATTATAGTTTAATTAAAAATCAGATCGAATAAAAATAAATATTTGAAAGCTCAATTGATTGTAATGTAAAAACTTCTTTTAATAAAGGCTAGGTCATTTTTGGTTCGTTAAAAAGAGGTTAGAAAGAAATCTCAAAAAGTCTTAGACATGGTTGAACATGACTAAGAGAACATTAATTGAAATATTAGGACCCCGCAAACAGCTTCAACATTTGGAAATTAAAAAGGTTGAATTGATCAAATGTTACATCATGGAATTTGTGCATAGCAAACGAAAGGTTTTGTTAAGGCTTTTTATGGAGGAATTCATTTTTGGCACATTTAGGAACCAAAAAAGTTTTTATCCCAAGTTTATTCTTAAAACTCCAACAAGTTGAATTTAGAGTTAGTTTAAATCGTTGTTGAAAAAAAATTTGGCCGAAATAATGTTTAGTTTGAAAAAAAATATGTTTAAAAATTATAATAAAAACATATGGTTTAAAAAATATTAAGTGTTCGGTGTTTTTGTCAAAAATGCTTCGAGAAACTAAAATATATAAAAACAATTAAAATAATAAAAGTTTAAAAGGTTAGCGTAATAAAATTGACTTACTTAAAAGTTAATTTTTAAATCGTAAATTTATCGCTTTCTTATCTGTTTAATTTGCATTATCAAATTATAATTTTAATTGTAATAGTACAAATTTTTATCGATTTAATATTGTTGTTTTGATAAATTACAGTTTTTAACATAAAAATTATGTCAACGGCAACGCGAGCGAGACCTATCAGTTGGTGGCTGGGTACTGGCTGTTTCACTGAGCACGACAGGTTTTGGATTAGTTGTCTAACTAAATTGGCACTAAAGCCCAATAATAAATAATTTAGGCTGCACTGGACCCAATATTAAGATATTAAGTTAGGACTTTGGTCCAGCTCTATAGTGTTTATGGTCTGGTGTTTTCAATTTCACCGAACCAAAAGAAATTAAAAAAAACCCTTTTATGGCATCATGGAATTTTAAATCTCCCACACCTATTTATTAAAAAAAATTGACACTAATTATTAATTTTTAATGTTTTATATTGATATATTGTGTTAAGACACATGTCAATCCTTTAATTTTTGTTGGTAAATTCTAAAACTTCATTTTTAGTGTACGTTTAGACTTGTTGTTCATGATTGAGCAATCTGTTTAATTCGAATTAAGTTTAGATAAATTTTTTTTTAATTTAAATTAGTTTAATTAGGCTTAATTTAAACTATTAAATGATAAAAATTATTTTTTATTTAAATTTAATTATATATATTAATATAAAAATAAATTTTTATTTTTTTAATATTTATTATAAATAGTGATTTTAATTTTAGGTTCGATTCGAGTAAAAAAAAAATTTGAGTCAAAGCTTAATTTATAAACACTTTTATATATGTTAAATATACTTATGGACGGGCTGTGCTGGACAATAGTCAAAATTATATTGTACAGATATATTCACGATACTAATTTTTTATAAATATAATTTTAATAATTTTTAATTATTATTTAATAAAAAAATAATTTTATTTATATTATATTATTTATGATATATATTTTAATATAATATTTTTAATGATTCTCATTCCTATTATTAAAATAAATTAAAATATATATTTTATTATTGTAATAATTAATTTAACGACACGATCGTTATTTTTAATTTCATCTCTCACTTGAATAGTTGGAAACCCTTGAAATTAATCCCAAAGTACAGTTAAGCATTGGTTGGCGCGCAATATAATTACATGGCCTAGACCCAAGAGCCAGGCGCCTCTTTCGTGCCTACTGACCGTTTCTGCTCTGCTCTAATCAATCCACGTGTCCAACGGACTCAAAAATATTGTTCCCTCTTTCCATTTCTCTCTGGCAGGGTATAATTCGAATTCTTGAGGGAAAATTAAACTGACAATGAATAGAGGAAGAACAAAAATCCAGCAGAACCCGGAAAATTTTATATTTTCCGACCGAATTCGGCGAACTGAACAACAATCGTCTTCTGTTTTTATTTTTCTCTAATTTTTTTTTTGTTTTATATTTGGTAATAATTTCCTTTTTTTCTGACTGAAATTGGAAATGTTATCTCCTCTTTAAAAAAACCTAGCAAGTTCATTTCTTTTGGCCTGGATCTCTCTCTCTCTCTCTCTCTCTCTCTCTCTCTCTTTGTTCACATCCTCCTCAATAATTTAAGTTTTAATGGTGGCTTCTTCAATTCTTTTCGATTATGGTGAGTTTTTCTTTTCTGTCTTAATATCTTTCTTTATTTAAATGCAGCTTTCTGCTTTTTTTAATATATTTATTTATTTGATCTTAAATAGTTTTGATGAATGGATGAAGATATTTACTTGTTTCGGAATTAAATGGATTATGGGTTTTTCCCCCTTAATTTTCATTTTTGACGGTTTTTACTGAGAATTGTTGGGTGGGTTGGGGTTTTTGGGGTTTAGAGTAAAGAAAAGTTTTAGGAAAATAAGTAAAATGAAATTTAGAATCTTTTAATGGTCTGTAATAGTAAAATTGTTTGTGCTAGTGATCTTTTTAGCTGATAAAAAACTCTAGTTCTAGTTTGTTATGTTTTCTTAGGGTAATGACAGGATGGTAAGTTTGAGTATGCTTTGTTGTGTATGTTTGAGTTTGCTTTAATGTTGATTAAACTGGCACTGTGGTAGCTGTATTGGCATGGGATCTTTGACATCACATTTCATTTGTCTAGGCTATGTGGCTCACAATTTTCTTTTGTCTTTCTAAGCATTTGGATACTGAGTTGAGTGGTAGGATTTGCCTCTCCAAGTGGAATATTGTTAAAGTTACTGAATGCCTTTTCTGAAGCTCCGTATCTAACTAATGTGAAGTCAAATTCAAATTCTAGATAATTGGATCCTTCGGGCACTAGCTGTTGAAAGTAATGCATATATATTCCTCTAGGTAACCAGATTTTCTTTTATTTATATCCTCAAGTGCTTTGGTTGACATTGTATAGTCTGCATGTTTGTTCTTTTTTTTTTTTGCTTTTTATCATGGTCAACATAAATCTTTCTGCAAATTGAAGTTGCAAAATATACTATCTTCTCTAATTGAATTTCATTACAGCTAAGATTTTTCTTCCTTTTTACTGATCCCGGGGTAGTTGATGATTCTTGCTCAATATCTATAAAGTTGTTCTGATGACGGTCCATATTCACATGAGGAATATGCATGACATTGGTAAAATGTTGATTACTGCTTTGTGACTGTGTGTATGTGCGCGCGTGCCTAAGCTTGTCTAATTGTCCATCAATTTGTCAATCAATGTTTTACTAATTGCCTTCCTGTTGCTCCTTAAAATATTTGTTTGCATCTGTCAAACCAAATTCAATAATACCCTTCTCAACATTCATTCGTATTTATTACATTTCCTCCGTAATTTTTTTAAGCATTAGTCTGTTGAAACAAATAAAGATATGGCTCTGGAACCACATTTCCCTCTAGTAATCAACCATTAATTATTTTATATGGGCTTTTTATCTTCCTGCTGTTTCACATGTTACTTTTTTTTTTTTTTCTAATTGTTGCTTTGAGTATTTAATCTTAAATTTGCTTGGATTGGAGCTTGAAATTTTGGGTGAATGGTTGCCTTTGCCAGAGCAGTGCATCGTGTTAGTTTATTTTTGCTTACCATTGCCTTTTTCATGTCCTTGTCATGCATGGAGAAAAGATGCCAAAGAATGGAATAAAATTATATACTAAAAAGTTATAGGACTTTTAAACCGTTTATTTTATACTACTACTGAGAATGAGAAAAGGGTTTATTGTTTGAATTTAGAATAGAACCTTAATCTTCCTTAAGGTTCCTATGAAGTCATTGGTCATGTTGGAGTTTATTGTTCGCTCGCCAACCCATTTGCTCATATTAATTGTGGATATTTTACTATGATGTTTTTCTGTTATGAATATATATCATTGATGCAGTTCTGAATTCAACTTCTAAAGGCAAGCAACGGTTTATAGATGATTTTAGGATTTTGTTTCATTGTTTTCTGTATGCAAACCATAATTTCATGGTAGGTAGTTTCTATATTGTTGTTTTCAAAATTGTTTCCATTTTTTTTTATTGAAGTCAAATTTTTGGTTTAATGATTAATAGATTTGGTGTGGAATCTAAACCTGCCCTTCTAAAATGTTACTTTTATTCATCTCCATTATCTGAATTTATAATGTTTGTCATTTGACGTCTGTTTGTCCCCCTAATAATGAATTTAGCTTCTGTGATGTAATTGTTGTACTGTTTTTTGACTGTCAAAGTAGAACTTTATGCTGAAAAATTTTAGCATAGCTGAACTGTAGCAAACTGTGTACTTGGTTATTGCAGTTGACTGTATGTCAGACGTGTGGTGACAGTGGCTTCTCCGTGGCATTGATTTACTGTGACCAGTGTCAGGCTTATGCTGTGCATCGGTAAATGACAACACTGCTGTTGTCTGATATAGAACATACTTGTTTTAGGAATATGATATGGACATGAAATCATCGTTATTTTTTTTTTGTTTGTGTCAAAGGCAGAGGTTTATTATTTAGAATGGAATTATTTTTAACAATAGATGTGTAATTTAAAATCTGTAGTAGCAATAGCATGACTCTGGCAACTCATTGCAAAAACCTTAATTCAGATTTGAGATTGCACCATTTACCAATACTTCAATTTGGCTCAGTTAGTTGATTCTTTATTAAGCCTTTGATTCTTTTATATTTATTTTCACTAATTTTATTTTCTTTTATTACTATCTTTGCTCGTACAGTTATTGTTTATATAAACTACCGAAAACTTTTGAGGAGCATGTTGTTTGGTTTTGTGTGGACTGTGAACCTAAGGTTGCGGAATCATCTACTCTTCAGCAGGCTCTCCCTGAAACCGGCTTTCAATCAAGATTGAAGAAGGGCAGTTCTATTAGGAAATCAAAGGGGAAAAATAAGATAAAAAAATTGAAGAATAAGAAGAAGAGCAAATATGACCATGGCTCATTGGCTGTATCAAAGGTGCAAAGACAAAGTAGCCCTTTGCTTCGACCACTTGAGAATCTTGAAAAAGATGAGATGCTGAGAGGACCACTGAGAGTGGGTGGGCCCAGCTCTGATAAAGAGGCCATACTTACTGAAGCTAAAACCTCTCCTTCAAACACCTATTCACATTCAAGAGGACTGGATTGGGTTAACATCTATGAGGGAGCTGAGTCTGTCAATAAGAGAACATCTCATGTAGCCATCAATGATGAGGAAGTTGAATCTGTCAATAGTAGAACATCTCATGTAGCCTTCAATGAGCATTTAAACATCACATAGCATAACTTTTTGGACCCTGGGTGGTGGGAACCGGATGGCTTATATTCTGATGAAGCGGCTGAATGCGTTCATACTAAAATATCTCCTCTGGCTACCAGCAACCAAACCCCAAAACACATAAACGTAGCTTCACAGCCAATATTTGAATCAATATGGAGGTAAGGTTTTGTTTTTTTTGATTGTAAATATTTAAGCTCATACAGTGGTGGGTAAAAGAAGCTCATGAGCCCAACCTTTTGTTGACAGGGGAAGCTTCCATCTCTCTGTTCAAAATCTTACTTTTGGAACTATAGCCCATTTGTCTAGCTTAGCATGCTTGAAAGTTTGTGAGATGGCAAGGTGCTTACCTTGGTTGCTTCACCTAGAATTGCTTCCTAGATGTGATGTGTGGCCAAAAGGCTTTAACAAATGGGGGCCAAGGGATGAAACCATTGCTCTTTATTTCTTTCCAAGTAATGAAAGGTGATACTTATTTGAATATTATGTTATCATCCTTGTCTTTCCCCGGCTTTGTAACTTAATATTTTAATTTCACTTTTACAGGGACGTGAAGATTTTTGATAGTCTAATAGATAAGATGATTGGCCAAGATCTTGGCATGAGAACTGTAGTTCAAGATGTAGATCTCTTGGTTTACACTTCTTTCTTGTTGCCACTGCACTTTTGGAGTGAGTCTAGTTATCCATGACCTCATGTTTTGTTTAATGATGATAAGTTAAGAGTGCTTGGAATGGATTGTTGAGAAGGATTTAATCATATAATTGATTTGCAGGGTTCCAGGAGAAGTTCTACTTGTGGGGGGTCTTGAGGGCAAAGCAAGCCTCACATTTAACGAATGTAGTCCGCGGAGAGGGGAAAAACTTTGCAAAGGCTAAAACATGGGATTCACAGAGTCCTATTAGTCCGTTAAGTGACAATGGTAGCTCTCTTTCTTGCTATGGCAGCTCCTGAATTGCTCATCGATCTTTTTTTTTTATTTGCATTGTACATGAATAGATGTAGGTTAGAATGTGATATCCGAACATTCACACAAGCTAAAGGTGAACGATAACAAACAAACTACATGTAAAAATGTTTCTCTAATTTAGTTTCTTTTTGTTATGAAACCCGTTTACATCATTCTTTTTTCTGGTTTCAGTTTGGAAATATGAAAAGAGTCGTAGATATTGAATTTTGAATCTTAAATCTTGGAGAATACTACATTTTAAGAAGGGTTTCATGAATACTGGGTTAAAACCATGGGTTTCATTTCACCTCTCTTTTCAATATTGCCTTGAAATATTTTCTCAGTCTTTATTTCTTTTTAGGTCGGTAATACTGCTATATATATAATTTCTGTTGTCTAGGCTTTAACTAGTACTTGGTTAATTGAAAAAGGATAAAAATAATAATAATAATGTCTTCAACAGGTAATTTACATTGCAAGAACCATTTTTTCCTCGGCCATGAATTTGATTATTTTTTGATTCGGAATGCTTCGGGACTTAATTATAAATCATGTGTAGGAACATTGAAAAATATGTCAATTTATCGTTTACTCTCTTCTCAAAAGACAAAAGACATATCTGATAAGATATACAGTGAACTCACTTGTATATCCAAAGATTTTTCCTTTTTTATCTCATGTAGAATTAATGAATTTTGCTTACTTTTTTAGAACGTTCGGCGTGACATTCTTTCCCACTCAATTTCGTGATGCTTTAGTCACGGGCTTTTCCATCATTTCTGCTTACCTTACCTTTAGGGTATTTGGTGTGGAATCACGATTGGTCTTTGCCTATACCACCTGTTGGGGCGTTCGACGTAAAATCGGATAGTCAAAGGTCGGCTTTGATATCACTTGTCACGGGATCATTACTCTCTTCCCAAAAGACATATATGATAGGACGTGCAGCGCACTTACTTGTATGTCCAAAGATTTTTTTTTTCTTATTTCATGTGAGATTAATGCACCCTACCTATTTTTTTAAAGCGCTCGACGTAACATAAGCACATTGCCATTAAGCTATAATATTTTTAATCTTCCATTTGTTTCCTTTTTTCTCTGAAATTATAAAATAACAGTATGAAACAACAAATATTTAATCGAATATATAATGTATTGAAACAAAATATGAGCATAAAACTTAAAATAAACTTTATCAAATATATTATGATTAGTATAAGTATTTATTTATTTTTTTACTATGATAAAATTTATAATTGATTAGTATTTATTGTTTTTGATTAAGTGCATATTTGTATTCAAAGTTTCTATTTTAGTTTTTATCGACAGAAATATTTTTATTTCTTTTTTGTTACTGTGAAGTGTATTAGCTTACAATTAAATTGAGATTTTGATAATATTTAATCTTTATTTTTGTGATAATTAGAGTTTTTTTTTTCATTTTCTGAGTTTTTTTAACAAAAACAAAACAAAATAAAGATTGCATAATTGGCTAACAACGCCCCAACTCATTTTTAATATAATGTTAAAAGGTTATAGAATATATACTCGTTTTTAATTACCAGACCAAATCAGATATTGACAAAAGTCATAAGAAAACAAATCAATTATATATATATATATATATGTATAGAAGAATAGAAAGCAAATTAAATGTGAGAAGCCGAAGTAGGTGTCTCATTAACGAATGAGTTCAGAAGTAGTTGTCAGTAAAATAATTGTAACTTTTGTTTTTTCTGGACTATAATGATTACTTTGTTGGTCAACTCAAGGTCCATAGATTGGTTTCATATTTGATACATAAATTCAATCCAACTTAATATTTTTCTATACAAAGTTGAAATTTTGAAAATAATAAAATAAATTATAAATGATGAAATTTAAAAATTTTTATTTGTTAGGTAATTATTAAATTATAAATATGTAAATTAATTAAATTAAATTAAAATATATGTTTGATCAATATTAATTTGATAGAATTTATTGTTGCTTTTGTATGAGATTAAAATATATAATATATGGATTGATATAAATCTCCCAATGGATAGAATTAGATTTGAGTTCAACTTGGTATAATAATAAGATATTAAGAAATTTTATGATTGTTTAAGTTTGTTTTATCTCGAAATATAAGTAAAATTGTATATTCATTGTCGATTTGATTATATAAAAATATTATTCAAGCATACATCGATTTTTTTTTTAAAAAAAATTGATCATTTTTTGAAAGGTTGATCTTTTTTAATAAAAGATTAAATCTCTTAAAAAAAATTATATAATCAATAGTAAAAAGAATTAGGTCAAGTTCGTGTAAAATTTTGTCCATGATGCTTGGCCCATTTTTGAAATGAGTCTTATTTGTTTGCCCTATTCCTTTCTTTAAACCTAACATTTCTATTCGGAACTTCTTAGATATTATGTGTATCTTTAAATTTAGATAAATAAATAATTTAATACTTAATTTTAATGTATAGAAGGAATAAGAGTTTTCGAGTAAAATTTTTAAAATGTCCAAATTTATGGACCCAAATTTTGTCCTAACAAAATATCAATGACTTGAAATAATAATAATTTTTTAAGTTAATAATATTTTTTTATTCAAAGAAATAAAGATTCGAATTTCAGATTTGAAGGTTTAGATCAATAAAATTGCATTCGTAAAATTAAGCGACGGTCCAACTAAGCTTTAAGTAAGAGTTTTCAAAATCAAAGCTCAACTTTTTATCAATTTAAAAATATTTAATTTTAATTATAGAATATAAAAATATATTACCATAAAGTAAAATTTTGATTCTAAAATAAACAAGCCTAACTAAATATGTTCGTACAAATGAAGTTCGGGTCTCGACCTAATATTTAGAAAGATCAATTGAATTGACTTGCTTGATTTAGACGCGAACGCTTCTAATTACTTTAATTAGATATTATTAGGATTAATTAGTTTATTTAGTTGTTATTTTTTTTGGGTGTAAAATCAATTTGCAATTACACGTGGTATTTAAATCATGAAAGAGACTAATTAGTATAAGTAATCTTGGTTCTAATTGAGACAAATCAAAGCACATTTTCTCTTAAATTAGCATCATTATAACTTTGCGGCAATATATATATATATATA
>JBBYHO010362615.1:11628-21797 GCA_038382025.1 Adansonia gregorii
CATATTTTAACTAGATGAAACGTTGGATACATGTAATGGGAGCCGATATCTCCTTAAGTTAACGATGTGAAATACATTTATATCGATTCAAATTTAATTTAATTATATATGTATTTTTTAAATTTTTATATGGTTTATATTTGTTTAATCAAATTATTACATTTTACATTTTATTCTTATAAATTGTCCACGTCAAATTTTTAATAAATTAAAAATATCTAACTATTTATTTAATGTAAAAAATTTTAATCATTAAGTATTTAAAAAATAATGTATTATTTATTTAAAATTTTACATGTACGATTATATTATTAAATTAAACCTTTTGTTTATAAAAATATAAATTATATATGAAATCATAAAAATGTATTAAACTAATTAGTTTTACGCCAATATAGCCTAACCCTTCTTACATACATATACACTTACATAATATAAATCTATATAATGTTAATAAATCAAATAATGCCACCTAATTAATAATAAAATAATCTATATTTAATTTTAAAATTTTTTAATGATTTAACATTATTTGATTCACTCATTCATATATATATATATATACATATATATGAATAATTATTTAGTATATTGATAGTAAAATTTTTAACTCCACAAGTAAGATTAAAAAACTATCATATATCATATTTATTTAATTTTTAATTTTTAAAAATATATATTTAAAACATATAACAATAGTTTAACTCCACTATTATTGTATCAAATATTTATTCGTAATAGAAAGTCCTTTGTTTTATCTTTACAAAAATTATTTTATTTAGAATGCTAGTAATATTATTTAACATATTGTGAAAGAGAAATAAATGCCTGAAAATTTTCTATAGAAGTTGGTTTTCATTAAAAAAATTCATGCTGTGGTAATAATTGAAGAAAGTGAAATTCAATTTCTCAACCTGAATGAATGTACAATAATAAATTCAAGCGTTTTATTTCTTTTACCCTCTTGCTTGAACAAGACAATAAACCCAAACTTTGTACAAGAAAACACAGCAGCAAATTCAAGTATTAGCCAACATCTACAATCCAGCAAATACCCAACAGCTAAATAACACAAGGATGAGACATTGCACAGTGCAAACCATTCAGCAACCAACCGCATCAAAGCTAGATAATTTTTAATTTTTTAATTTTTTATTTCATCCAAAATGTAATTTTTTTGTAAACTTATTATACTGGATGACCTATTTTTCTTAAAAGTTTAAGTTTATTGGAAATTATTGATGCAAAGATTATTAAACGGTGTCTGTTATGAAGAATTATCTTTTTTAAAAGTTGCATATCATCATTACGATTTTGTCTTCCGAAAAAAAGTATTTAAAAAAAAATGTGACATTTGCATTGAAAAACTATAGTTCAACTTTTAGCTAGTTAACATAGGATCATTTTCCTTTTCAAAACTAGCAAATGATTTCACATCAACTAGTTAAAAATTGAATTTTGATTTTATAAAGTAAATGTCATTATTCTTTTGTCAAGGAGTATTTCTTCAAAAGATAAAACTGTACAAACGATCTGAAACCTTTATAGTAAATAATACCTCACAACGAGCTCTGTTAAATAATCTTTGTATTAATAATGACATCATATATAAGGTTCCATTCTAAATTTATATTAGCGCTCATAAAAAAAATACAGTTTACACCCCTCAATAGAAAAAAAACTCTTATTATTATATTTGAGTTTCAATGTATTCAATCAACTA
Organism: Adansonia gregorii; assembly: GCA_038382025.1. Classification (NCBI taxonomy): domain Eukaryota; kingdom Viridiplantae; phylum Streptophyta; class Magnoliopsida; order Malvales; family Malvaceae; genus Adansonia; species Adansonia gregorii. Next base: position 13,352 of record JBBYHO010362615.1, read on the forward strand.
GAAGGGACATAATTCGATGAATAATTATAATAAGACATTAGTATATAAACTTCAAAAAAAAATTTATAGAATTCAAACTCAAGAGCTTAAATGTCATATTAAGTTAGTTATCCAAATACCCCAAAATTTTAAACTTATTAAAAAAGTCTATTGTTATATTTAAGTTTCAAAATAGATAAATAAATAAAACTTAGATATTAATCATGTTAGTTTGTTATAAGGCGTTGAACTTATTTTTAGATTAGTAATTAATTATTAACTTTAAATATTAACATAAAAAACTCCATGTTCAGGGTATAGTATAGGATGAATGTACATCATTTAATATGGGATAGTTTTTAACAAAAATATTTTCTATGAATAAATAACAAACAATAACATGTTATGCTCAATAGGAGATGATAGTTTATGAACTTTTCGTCTAAGTTCAAATCAATTATGTTAATAGCGATTTTCTAAGCTATTTATAACACCGAAATTCAACTCTATTAACGAAAGGAAGTGATATTTATGTGAATTATTTCGTTTTTATTTGCCACCTATGTCTTGAGCAATAAAAAAAATTACCATTTAGAGAGCAAGTATTGATACGTTATACATGTATTTTATTATATTAATATTTATATAAATTTTAATATATTAATAATTTATATTAAATATATTTAAATTATTCATATATTATTTATACTTTATTTATATTTTACTCTTATATGATATTTTATATTTTCTTTCACTAATTTTTAATTATATTTATTTTGTGAAATTATATTAAATTTAATATTGTGAAATTCCAATTAAAAGAGCTGGCGGCAGCCGGCAGAAAACCGAAGATTGCGCCAAAGTACATCAAGGCACGAAAGCCAGCTGCCGGATGTGGTGGTAGCCAGCCTTTTTTGTCTTTTCCCCCACCGTCACTTGCCACGTGTCTTACTCTCGCCTTAGTTTTCAGATTTTTCCACTCTCTCCTTCTCTCACGTGCCCTTCTCCATCTCGTACGGCTTACACGTGTCGAAGATAAACGGCTCATTTGATTCGTTCTTGGGAATCCAGCAAACGGAATTATTCCAAAATTCTCTTTCAACCACTACCATGAACATCAGATTTTCAATTTCACCCCTTACCCTCTATTTTACGTCAACCTAAACATACTTACTAGTCATAAAAAAAACCTTTATCGTAAATTAAAATATTAAAATATATTTTTATTAATATTTATAAAATATAATTTTTATTAATAAAATAATAATTTAAACAAATTTAAATAAATTTAAAAATATTTCATTCAACTCTAATTCTATTTATATTGGTATTTATAAAATCAAATAATTCAATTTTTATTTACGCCTAGATTAGACAATATAGTCTCCATGTTGTTCAAAGCTTTATCATGTGATATCTCACGTGACCATGACCAGATAATTTGTTTACTTATTTTTCAAAAAATAAATGTTTACGTTTAGCCCAAAGGCATAGGCAAAGATTTTGGACCACTGATTGGGACAAAAAAAAGCTTAGATCACGGCATTGATTGTCTGAAGTTCCACCGTTACACCGTGCGCGTATTCAATCAACTTCTCTTTATCTTGTCTCGTCCCTTCCTCCATCGTGACCCTCATGCTCTTTGACTCAGACCTTGTCGGTGGCTTAGCCTTAGTGAACGTCCCAGGCTAATTTTGACTATTTTGCAAAATAAATATATATATATATATAATTTTTTTATTCTCAGCTCCTCTAAAGTAGACCGGTTTTTACGGCGCGTGGTTTAATTTATTCATTAAAATAAATATTTTTTTATAATCTAAACTATTTAAAGTATCATAGAATAAATTATTATTTTAATAATATTAAATATAACTATATTAAAATAATTTAAATATGATGAAATAAAAATAATTTTTAAATTTATATAATATAAATTATTAATATATTAAAATTTATATAAATATAAAATATTTTAAATTTAATAAAATATATAAATATTACATAAATATTTAAATTATTGATCTACAAAATTGATATATATATATATATATATTATAGAATGCCGTTTAATTGCATTGGATGGTGTAACCACGATACCAAACGGAGCGTGAAAGGTGCATTCTATTCTATCGAAACAAAAACCTAAAATTCCAAATTGAAGCTTGCGAATTCCAATTAAGGGCATTTTCCATTTTACTAATTACTACAGGAAAAATAGGGGATTTGATCCTCCTTTCTATATATATATTTTTAGGAGACCTCTGATTTAGGTAAGTCAAACGGTTAATTTAATTTTTAAAAATTTAATTTTTTTTTTAAATTTTTAAAATTTAAAATTTTAATTATTTTAAATTTAAATCATTTAATTTTAAATTATTTTATTTTTGAATCAATCAAATTTAATATTTTAATTAATTAAATTTTAATCATTTTAATTTCAGATAAATCAAAATTAACATTAAATTAATTAATTTTGGATTATTTTAAATTTATATTATTTTGGATTAATTTTATATTTTTAATTTTTTAATAAATTAAATTAATTTAAATTTAACTTTATATGAATTAACCGAAGTTTTAGAGCGTGGGATCAAAATTCATCAAAATGGGATAGCCATTGATTAATTATTAAGTTGCGCTCATTCACCTCCTTTTATCTTTCTCGTCGAAAAAGTTGAATAAAAAAAACTAAAAAAAGAAACCATTTTCATTTTTTAAACAACTTTTATAGCACGTTTTGGGTTGTTAGATCACTTTGAACTTTCTCCAGCTTGGCCTGCATCTTCGCGTGTGATCATTTTTACTCATATTATATATATATATATGTATATATATATATATATTCAGAACAACGTAGTTTTATTTTTTTTCTTTTAATATCATGAAAAATAACAATCATGCAATTAAATCAAGATTTTTCCTTTATTATTATGAACATAATCTTTTATAATTAAATTTTTTAATTGCCATCAATCTATTTGAAGTTTAATAAAATCTCTATTTTAAAAATTGTTTCTTTTTTTTTCCTTAAGCATTGGATTAATAGACAACGTGCTGTCGTGTTTTGTGTCTTAAAAAGAAAAAATTGTCGAACATAATATGCATTAAAATTTATTTTTTTCTTTTTTTAGAAAATCAAAATCTCGAGGAAAAATATATCAAAATCAAAGTCGCATTGAGCTGTTACGATATTTCCCCCATCTCTCTCTCTCTCTCTCTTTTTCAATTTTTTTGGGACTTTTTAAAGTCATCTCCTTTTTTGCAAGCTGTGAAATTGATATTTTTTGGTCAAAATTAGCGTAATTGAATGAGAAGAGCTTTTTCTGGAACTTGCTTGTAGTTTTCCCCTTCAACAGTTCAGAACTGAGAAGCTTCTCTCTATCTCTTCTCCTTCTTCTCAGTACCTCTTCAAAACCCAAAGCTTCTTTTTTCTCTTCTTCTGTGTAAGTTTTTGGTTTAGCCATGATTCAGTGAGAGACGCCATTGATTCTTGGCTTTTACCAAAATTCAGGCTCCTTTATCTCTTCTTTTTGTTTGCTTTCTTCTTCTCCTTCTTTTATCATCTGGTAATGTTGTTGAAATTTTGAGCCATTTTTTTCTGCTATATATAAACTTTTTTAACCCACTTAAGATCGAAGCTAACAGCCAAATTTTCAAGGATTAAGACCAAAAGAAACAACAATGGTGCCGTCGCTTGATTTGTGGGCAAAAGGCAGCCATAAAGGAACTCCGGTGGTTGTCAAAATGGAAAACCCAAACTGGTCAATGGTCGAGCTCGAAGATCCTTCCGACGACGATTTCCTCGTCGGTAACACCCCGGCTGGCACTCGAGAAAAAGCGCGTGGCAGAAACGCTAAGCAACTCACTTGGGTCCTCCTTTTAAAAGCCCATCGTGCTGCCGGTTGCTTAACCTCCATTGCTTCCACATTGGTCAGCCTCGGTTCAGCAATCCGTAGCCGAGTCGCCTCCGGTCGAACCGACGCCGACAACGAAACCGACAACAGTTCCACCATTGAAAACAAAACCGTTAAAACCAGGTTCTATAACTGCATCAAAGTTTTCCTTTGGTTATCATTAGTGCTACTCGGTTTCGAGATTGCCGCGTATTTTAAAGGCTGGCATTTCGGTGCTCCGAAGCTTCAATTACAGTACATCTTCACGGCGCCATTTGGCGTTAGAGATTTGTTCGATTCGATTTACTCTCGTTGGATATTGGTTCGGGTGGAGTATCTCGCTCCTCCTCTTCAGTTTCTTGCAAATGTCTGCATCATTCTTTTCCTTATCCAAAGCATGGATAGGCTAATCCTCTGTTTGGGTTGTTTTTGGATCCGTTTCAAAAAAATCAAGCCAATTCCCAAGCAAGAAACTGTTGCAGATCTTGAATCTGGAGAAAAAGGTTTTTTCCCAATGGTTCTTGTTCAAATCCCAATGTGTAATGAAAAAGAGGTAAAAAAAAAAAGGCCTTGTTTGATCATTTTAAAAGCAATCGATTTTGTAATTATGATTAAATTTTAAATCTTTATTTTAGGTTTACCAACAATCGATAGCTGCAGTTTGTAACTTGGACTGGCCAAAGTCGAAAATTTTGATTCAAGTTTTGGATGATTCTGATGATCCGACGACTCAGCTGCTTATCAGAGAGGAAGTGCATAAATGGCAACAAGAAGGTGCTCGAATTGTGTATCGGCACCGTGTAATTAGAGATGGTTACAAAGCTGGTAATCTTAAGTCTGCCATGAATTGTAGTTATGTTAAAGACTATGAATTTGTTGCCATTTTCGATGCTGATTTCCAGCCCAACCCCGATTTTCTTAAACGAACCGTCCCCCATTTTAAGGTAACTAAAGTGTTTAATGTTTCTGTGTTGAGTTTTGTTGCAATTCAGTAAATTGCAGCTCAGATCTTAGTATGTTTAAGATTACTTGAATTTGAATTTTGATTTTGGTTATATGCTTTATAGGATAATGAGGATGTAGGATTGGTTCAGGCAAGGTGGTCATTTGTGAATAAGGATGAGAATTTGCTAACAAGATTGCAAAACATAAATTTGTCATTTCACTTTGAGGTTGAGCAACAAGTGAATGGTATTTTCATTAATTTCTTTGGGTTTAATGGGACCGCCGGGGTTTGGCGGATTAAGGCATTGGAGGATTCTGGTGGGTGGTTAGAGAGAACCACTGTTGAGGACATGGATATTGCCGTCCGTGCTCATCTTCGAGGATGGAAGTTCGTTTTCCTCAACGACGTTGAGGTAATAGCTCTAGTTTAATATTTTCATATTGCTAGTTGAATTTAGCAGCCATTCACATTCACTTTCTTAGGAGTTAATATTTGTTGGTTTTTATTGTCTGTTCAGTGTCAATGTGAACTTCCTGAATCTTATGAAGCTTATAGAAAACAACAGCACAGATGGCATTCTGGACCCATGCAGTTGTTCCGCCTCTGTTTGCTGGATATTATCCGTGCTAAGGTACTCACCTTTTCAAAGCAGTCTTAGCTTCAACCAGCAATTGTCTATTCTATTTTGTTAAATTCAATTGTTCTTGAGTGATTCTGAATTCCTAACTTTGTTCTTGTTCGGTGCTTTAATTGGTGCAGATTAGTGTGTGGAAGAAATTCAACATGATCTTTCTGTTCTTTCTGCTCAGAAAACTGATCCTACCGTTTTATTCTTTTACTCTTTTCTGCATAATACTCCCCATGACCATGTTTGTTCCCGAGGCTGAGCTTCCAGCGTGGGTTGTCTGTTACATCCCTTCCACAATGTCATTCCTCAACATCCTTCCAGCCCCAAAATCGTTCCCGTTCATCGTCCCTTACCTTCTTTTCGAGAATACAATGTCAGTCACCAAGTTCAATGCCATGATCTCCGGTCTTTTCCAACTTGGTAGTGCATATGAGTGGGTTGTCACAAAAAAATCCGGCCGATCATCCGAGGGTGATCTTCTCTCCTTGGTCGAGAAAGAGCCAAAACATCAACGTCGGGTATCAGAAACCAATCTCGATGAAATGAAAGCCGATCTTGAGCATGAACAAAAGGCTAGGAAAAAGAAGCATAACAGGATATATACGAAGGAGCTAGCATTGGCATTGCTTCTTCTAACAGCTTCAGCAAGGAGCCTGCTATCTGCGCAAGGCATCCATTTCTATTTCTTACTGTTTCAAGGGATTTCCTTCCTTCTGGTTGGCCTAGACTTGATTGGTGAACAGATTCTCTAAAGTTACAGGCTATAAAAACTTTGTAGGAAAATGTGGATGATGTCAATAGAGCCGACATGGTTGGACTTCAAATCTCAGTAATCATTGCTTGTAAGTGAAGTTTTCACGGGAGATTTTGAATAGAGTTGAGCTGGGGGGTTTCCTTACATCGTCTTCTAACCTCGAGACTCTCGTTCCAAATCCACCCAATTGGCAAAGAAATTGTGTTGCATGGAGAGAAGAATGGCCTCAAATTTGCATATAGGGCACACTTGAAATTGCGATACTCTTCTGTTAGTTCAGTACATATAATGTTCCCCCCTTCCCCCCTTCTTTTTCTTTCTGCTTTTTGTTTATTTATCGCTTTCTAGTTTTTCTTTTCTTTTTCTTTTGGTTTTCTCAATTCTTTTGTAAGAAAAAATTGTTGTTCGAACATCAAATATGAATTTAATTACCGTCAGGATTTAAATTGCAATTATAAAATTTTTTTATCATGTTACATACTTGACTTATTGTAACCTATCGTAATAAAAGTTATTACAATCATTGTTGTGATTAATGACTGAATTTTTTTTTATTTTACAGATTAAAAATTATTTATAAGCTGTAAATTATATATATACATATATGCTTTACCATGATAGGTAGTGGGCATTCAGTCGGTTCGATCAAAAAAATTTCAAATCGAATTAATCGATTTAGCTAGAGGAATCGATCGATATTTTTAATCATAATCGACGTAACCGAACCGATTAAATTTTGATCGGTTTGGTCAGTTAGTTCGGTCAAATCGGTTTATTGGGTTTTGGGTTAATGGTTGTATATTTGGTTTGGGAAAGAGTTTAATCGGACTATTAATATATATAAATATATAATTATTAAATATTAAAAGATCAGTTAATTCGATTAATAATTTTACTAACCTATAACCGATCGAATTAACCAAATAAATCGACATAAAAAATTGACATAACCATTGAACTGACTTAACCGAACCGAATTAATCAAATTTTATCGGTTAAATCGGTTTGAATCGATTTATGCTCACCTCTAAATTTAAATCGTTAATTATTTATAGCTCAATAAATTGTTAAATAATGAATGTTAATTATGTTGTTATTGTTATTTAAATCTCTAATTATAGAATATTGATTTTTTTTATTTTCTTATTTTATTTTAGTCGGAAGTCATATTTGCATTGCCATTAATCATTTGAATGCAGTTGAATCAAATTTTGTATCCACCTCCGCTTCCCCGTTGTTTTCTTCAGGCATTGGGATTCTTATGCAATAAATAACTAGATAAGGTAATATTAAGCATGATAAGATTATAAGTTCCGAACATTAAATATAACTAGAACACGACATAAAATACATGATATAAAAAAATATAAATATAATATAAATACGAAATATATTAAAATTGATATATCATGTATTATTAAATGATAAAATTTATATAAATATATTATTTTAAATATCATTATAATACATGATATTGCACAAACACGATACGCATAAATTGTGAAGTCTATCTATAACCCTTTGTTTCACCAAATCCAGAAAAGAAGTTAAAAACATGGCTAGTCTTTATTTGGTTAGGAAGCTTCCATCTTTGATCACACTCTTTGTTTGCTTCAATTGCTTTTTTTTTTTTTTTTTGGCATACTCGGACAAATAGCCTCTTTTTAGTCTTTACAAGAAAACCATCCCCCAAACCACCTTACTAATCATGTTTTGGATAAGTTGCTGAGGAATAAGCTTAAGACAAAGGAATCTTAAAAAGAATGGGCCTCGGTTCATTTCTTAGTACGCGTTCAACAAACATCACAATCGTGTAATAAATATAACGCAATATATTTAAATACGAACGTTTACATATATTTTACTCATGTTTAAGATTAATTTTGATATATTTAATAATTTCTTGTTTTGTTTATTGTTGTACTCGTAAAGAACCTTAGGGGCATTACAGTAGAAGGCCTCCATGGAAAGAAGTATGTCTTCTATACCTATCTGTGTACTCTTCCCCCTCTAACTTATGGAGCAGCCACTGACTTGAGTCGATGCACAATTCGAACGCTGCCTTCTGACCCTTTTCTCCTAACAATACCAACTACATATCTACTATATAAAGTAAAAGGCCTCCATGAAAACAGAGGAATCCTGACAACCAGACCAGACATACCTCCTACAAAAGACATCAACATTTATATTTAAATAATTGACACGAAAAAGACGGGAAACACGATATATATATATATATA